>KI423388.1:4718-32094 GCA_000473375.1 Anopheles culicifacies
TTGTAGTGTTTTATTCGACGGTTAATCCTTACTATAGTGAGTACTGGTCGGTTTGATGACCAGTATATATGTGTTTAGCGCTAGGATGATTTAGAAATCAGGCAATTAATACCAATTCCAGCCATCAAGACATCAATTCCAATAATGTTTTTCATGATATGTAATCCCATCTGAAGAAGTAAGCGATTAGCATGCTTCATTTCAAATACGTTAATTCTACGAAAAGAGAAATTAAATCTTGAGGTTTAAACAAAATTGAAGTCTATATGATAGAAAAAAGCTTTCAAGTATTACTAAAAGCATTTAAATATGAGTGACGTCCAATGATTGTAGCATTATATATTTATTAATTCAATATGTTTTAGTCGTAATCACCGGTCTAATTCTACTTTTTTTTTTCTTCTCTTCTACTTTTAGGTAAGTGTCGTTCGTGAGGAAATGTCGACCACTTATGAGGAAATGTCTACCAATGTGGAACAATTTTGGAGTAATTTTTTCAACGGATTGAGCGTAGTAATTGTCTGCAGTAGGTGGTGCAAGGCGTACACACTTCACGTTCTACCCGGGGAAAAGGATTTAATTTGCCTATCTGAGACCTTCAATTACAACTCCTCCCTATCTGTGTACTGCAGTGCAACAACCGTACCTCGACGCAAACCAGTTTCTAGGGTATCAGCTACAAAGGTACACCGTGTACAAAACTGTCACATGTGTTTTCACATGCAAGCTACTTGATCTGGGCAGGTCTCCAGTGTTGCCTGTTCCGGGTGCAACGCGATCACGATCACCTCGTGCGTTCTAGAGCCCGCACCGTGACGTATCCGTTCTGTGGCGTGTACGTGCTTCGTTGAATGTGTGTGATCGCGTGCACACACGATCGCGGCATGTTTCCTCCGTGCGAAGCAATTTGGTGGGCGCGCAAACTGCAAAAACCGGAAAGCCAGTGTTCCATCTACTGAGCACAGCGCCATTGGATAGAGGCTGCCGACCGGGCATCCGGACTGTCGGGTACGGGATCGGTATTGTTTTTTTTATTGGAGTTGTTCCAGAGCACTAGCGCGCACCTAAGAATCGGAAACTAGGGCGAGCCGCAAAGACAGAAAACGGTTAATGTAGTGGACCCTCACTTTGTGTAAGATGGAGCATGGTCGTCAACTTTGTTTTAATCGGAACGAGGCTAAACGTGCCGTGGATCATGGGACAATCGATGTGGATTAGGCGTAATAGCAAAATTCCTTTCTTCTAAACTCTTTGTAGTATGTGCAATAAGTATATTCCTTTCTTCCAAACTCGTCCAAGATGCGCATCAGATACAGATAAATAAGAGTCGGCCCTTATGCTAGAAAGTGTCCCACTGCTGTCCCATAGAGCCATAGACAAGAGTGCGAGACAGAGCGTTGCGCGTGAAGGTTAATTGTTTTGTTTACCAACGGAACCACTTCCCGTTCCATCATACGGGAGAAGAACGTGCACCATCGCCATCAGCTGGAACCGTGATTGCGTTCTGCCTGAGAGGATTTAAGCGCTAAGTAAAGGGAAAATGTCTTTGTCCCTCCGTGGCAGATTGTTTTTGTGGCGCGTGGCTTTGAAGAATGAAAGCTGTGTCGCGGTCGCTGAACATGCGACAATGATGCGGATAACGACAGTATTCATCTACGAGGAATGTTTAAACACAACCCAGTCGTGGTTAAATCGTTACCTCTGTATTGTTCTCACCACATACCTTCTTCGCATAATTTGTGTTTGCGGGAAATGAATTATTTCGGTAGTAAAATTATTAAAATTCATCATCACACAGAGTGCCTGCGAGAAAGATGCAAACTCTCCATTCCACTGCGTCCATTTCAAAACGCAAATACGACTTTCAAAAGAACGTTGCAGTCGCGTTGAATTAATTACGGCTTTACACAGCAACTAATGAGTTGCGATTGTTGTGTCCTTGGCCGGAGCTTAATGCAATCCAGTTCCGGGAGAAATGCATCCGATAACCTTCCACAATGGTCCGGTCCTTTCCCTGCATTTGCACAAATCATCCCCTTGAAACCCCGCACCAGGTCATGGGAAATCTGTATTATGATTCATTGCTAGAAAGCACGGCTTCTTCGCCATTTCTGCCCGGTCATCGCGGTTAGGGTTACGCGAACGGGGTTTCCTTCATTTCGTTTGCATAATGCGCGCATGTGTTAA
The DNA here is from genome assembly GCA_000473375.1 of Anopheles culicifacies. Taxonomy (NCBI): domain Eukaryota; kingdom Metazoa; phylum Arthropoda; class Insecta; order Diptera; family Culicidae; genus Anopheles; species Anopheles culicifacies. The sequence goes on from KI423388.1 coordinate 6,906, forward strand.
CCCGTTTCAAAGCTTTGAAGTTGTTGATGTTTTTTTTTATTACAAACCAACTTAGCAAGTTGCCGTTGTTGAACGAAACGTAGCTTCTTTGAAAACCCTTTAGCCATCATACCCATGAAAACCCTTCAGCTTTTCGATGCTGGCTGTTGTTAAAGGTCGTGCTGTGTGTTTTTGCTCGCCAACTCACGGGACGGAAGCTATTGTTATGATTTGACCGCACGCGCTACGCTTTCTTTCGTCTGTGCCCGTGCCGCCCGTTGGGCGCGGAGATTGATACAAATTGTGCCACACCGCAAACAGTCACGAAGCCGCGTTAATTCGCCTGCCTTAGGAGAAGCCATTGGAAAAAAAGGTTTTGCAAAGAAACGACAATAGAAACACAAACAGTGTTGCAACGTTGTTCCGGTTCCAGTGGAAGTGCTTTTGAAGGTAGCTTCTAACCTACTTCCTCTAACCTTCAAGGCGTAAAGCCCACCATATGGTGTAGCAGCTACAGTTTAATACGTGGCAAGCTATCGCAAAGAAAGTTGTGACCAATGGTTTTGAATTGCTTTCCATTCGCGACATAAAGATAAATAGTAACGAGCTTAAACACGTTTCAATAATGTGTATCATTTTCCTGGAGTAAACAGTTCAACATCATTAGTAATATCTTATATTGGAACTTCATGTGTTGATTCAAAAAAATAATTTGTTTAAAAGCTTTTTGGCAAAAAAGAACAAAAGTATAGCATCCAGCCTTAACCAACAAATACGTACAAAGGCAACCGTAACTGTCATCATCACTCGATCATATCCTGCTTATGTTGTTTTTTTTCAAAAGCCCTCAACACACACAAGAACGTATGCAAGAATTGCCGAAAAAAAGAACCGTGGGTTCAAAAAACTTTCCAGAATGTTGAATGATGCAAGACGACGACGGTGTGTAGGGCTTTTTTTACAATGTAAAGCCTTCTCATCCTCCCGAAGGTAAACCGTGTGTAGGTGAACGGTTGACGGTAAGCTTGTGCCAACATCCGACACCGGGAGGACGCTTGGGAATTGGGATGCTTTCCAAGAACATCACGAAAGAAAACGGATGCTGTGCAAATATTGGTGCATCCGCTACGCCCTGGCATTGGTAAAGGTATGTAGCGCTACCGGGAAGGTGAGGATGTGAACATCTTCAACGAGGCAGCCAAGGTGACGTTCAAGCGGATGCTGCTGGGAAAGCAGGAAAAGAAAATGTAAATACCATTCTTTGGTGACTCAATACCTTCAAGACGGTTTTTTTTTTGGGAATCTGTGGTGACGGCAGGGCGAAAATAAGGAATACACGGCAGGCGACAGAGTGCAACAAATTTTGAATTAATCTTTCAAGGTCCCGGTTCTTGGTTGGGAAAATGGAAGGAAGCGTTTAAAGGGAACGAAAAATGGGAAACGTCGAGCTTTTGATGCTCAACGCAACACCGCACAACATGAGGATGGTTCGAGGATCAAATATTTACCCAAAAACGTCAGACATTCCATTGTTCCCGAACGGAACCTTCCTTCCTTCAGTAATGGATGCAACATGAGGCAACAGTTTTTTTTGTTTCCATACAGAACTATATTCTTTAGGAAGTTTTAAGAGTACTCAGAACTGAATAAATAACCACCATACGGAAAGAAGGCAAGTTTTACATCAAACGCGTGATTGTTGAATTGAATATCTCAAATTGCCTTTAGGGTCTCATAATTTCCCGGATATTGTTAACAGTACTTTGATCTGCTGTTGAAGAAATGGCACGGCAACACTCAACGGCACCGTTGTCTAATTTGCATCAACAGCCGCTTGTCGATTGCAAATGTTTCACCTTTATCATTTAAATGTCAAGTGAATAACTGTTTTCGAACTCTAAGCTTTGCGTGTAAGTACCTGCTGAAGCTCATCACAACTTTACGGTTTCGCTCATCCGTAAATTTCAAAAGAAGATTTAAATGTGAATAAATTGTTCGAGTGTGAATAAATCAACTGTAACTTCAAAGAAGCGATGGCGTTCGATGAATGGTTGAAGACGTCGTACAACATCACTAACTCGAAGAGCTGCTCAATGTAGCAATTACCACCAAGGACACGTGCTCGAGGTGTTGCAGATTGCGCACTCTGGCCCAAGCACGAACTGCCAAGTTTAAACGAATAAAGAAGTTGCTCCATTTTTGTACGGTTGTGGCATTTTAATTGCGTCTAACTATGATTAATTGTTCTAAATCCACTGGAACTGTTATAACATTCTGGTGCATAGAAATCATTGTACAACGAATTAATAATGCCTGTCAAAAGTCCACCTGTCCTCGTATGTCTGGCGACGAACCGAAGGATAGCTTATAGAGATGTAACACAGCATTGGATCAATGAGATTGATGATGAAAATATCATCATTTCAAAGTTTTCTAATGAACAAAAAGATAGCTCCGTCGAGATACGGCCGTTAGCGTAGGCTATAGCATCCCCTCCAGAATGAAAGTTGATTTATCCACGATTATTGCAGCACGAACCAATAACACCAGCAACGGAGACACATCGGAGACACCCACGCTGGGGAACCACCACCATCAGTTTTGCATTCTGTTTGTCATATGATTAGACACCCACTCGCTAGTGAAGTTGTTTGCGGTTGCTGCTAATGTAAGTGACGCCGAATCTCTTGAGCACACTAGTTCAAGGGAGAATACGTGGTTCGGCCCTGAAACTTGCTGCAAACGTAGGGAAGCGAACACGCTCGGTAACTGGGTTTCGATAATTGTTATTCGTCGCCAAGGAATTGCAAAATTCGATTCACAGCAGCAGTAGGGAGAGACTAGTTTTACACGTGACGAACCTCTTAAAATGACGTAGGACAGAAAGCGATATATCAGTCCGCAATTGAAGCACAATCAGACTTCGATTGACTTCTGTAGTTACTTTGTCACCTTTGGCAGAATGGGCAGGATGGAGAAATTCTTCATACGTTGGACGTTTGAGTCCAGATTCTCTCTCATACCAGACGTATTACACTAATAAACTAATCAGACGACTGGAATTGACTAAAACAATCGCTTTCCGTATTGTATCTAATCCCTTTCGGAATCTCAGCAGCAGTTTGTCAGCCGACTACCGATTGACACTATTCAAGCTGTCATTTCGTATCGCCGGTGAGCTGCGGAGGTTATGTGTCGCCCGGCGCATAGGCACATCACGCTCTATCACACTGACAGCTGACCGGTTTGACTTGAGTTTAATTTAGGTCCACAGCTGATGGTAACGGTGATGGTGATGATGATGATGATGCGGTTGCATGGTTGGCCGCCTTTGTGCCCGTTGCACGCGCCGGTTGTTCGCATCTCCCCAACTCGCATGTTGCAGAGCGGGCTGTCAACTGATGTTGCAATCGGCTTTACTACTTGCCTAGTGACCGCGACACACGGAACCATAGTCATATATGTTGGTGCGCTGAATTGGTCGCTGTTTGACCTACTCATACATGTAATCACCGTTGCGCTACAGTCGGGAAACTCTTGTGAAAGATGAAAAGCTGGTGAAACCAGTACTAGCAGTCCCCTTTTCAGCACCTCGCAAACATTATCTGTCCGAACATCGTTCGTTGTTTCTACCCTGTCAAACGAAATTTAAGCATTTGCATTCAGTTTTAGGGAGGGATAGACATAACCTCTCTGTTCGATGGGTTGTTAAATCGCTCAGCTACACGCGTTCACCGCACTTTTGGCAATGGCTTGTCAGAGAATGTGTTTAGTAGTTGAAGTTGCACATGTTTCTTTCGAACCGGTGAGGTCTGTTGACAGGTTGACTGGATAAAAAAGAGCATAAGTGTAGACAGGTACCTACCATTCCTCCGCTCACAGTGGTGGACACATCTTTCTCCTGAGGTACACAGTTTCAAACTAGTTTCAAACGGCCAAGGTAATACACGTCTTGAGGATTTAGACCACTGCTTTTGGGTGGCGTGCTGCCTTCATCTTCAAGTTTCACGCCGGCCCGTAGGGTACGTTGAAGGTTTGTTTCCTTCTTTAGAACTCACATACAGACACATTCTTCACCTTTGCTTGTCTTCAACGCCGTGTCTCATCGGTCTCCAACTGTGGCCGGTAATTGATACTGGTTTTCTGTTTTATTTCTCCACACGACACTCACTCGCGACGAATCGTTGCAACGAATCGCTGCTAACCTGATTCTAATGTCAAGGTTGCTTCTAAGTTACTGCCGACTGTACCTTTCGAGGTTGGTAAGCATGGCAACTAGAAACGGTGGTGTGCTGTGTGGACATGATGATAAACGCATGTCAGCCAAGTATGCCTTCACGTTCTTGTCGGTTCCTGCAAATGCTCTGTGCTGAGCACGTTTATATCTTCCAGCACTCCTAGCACCATTTATTCTATTTCGTAGCATTTCCAGGTGATTTCGATGGAATTTTAGAGCGAGATGTTTGTAGCCAAAAACTATTTGACTATTAATTTTCATCACACCCAGTTCGTTTGCTTTCGCCACCGATTCGTTACGAGATATCGTAAGTTTTGGTGCGTGTGCGATTGATCTTGATGTTACGCCTGAATGGCTATTTTTCGTACACCTTTCCCCCCCCTGAAAACAGCTGATACGAGCGTCCCACATGGAAGGTAATCAAATTAGGTACGGGTTTTGGAGTTTATTGAAGCACGCAGCGAATTAATTTGCACTCTCAACAGCGTCTGCCCCAACTCCAGACAGATTGAGTGATGAAATTAAAAGAGATTTCACTGTGCGGTGCAAGAGAGCCCGCTGCAGGGAGTTTTCTCGCCTTACCTGTCGCTGGTGCTGCTGGTGAAGGTTATGTTACTAAGCGCGTAAACTAAGTGTCATTGTGATTGATTTGTTTACGCGCCCGGATCGAGATCGAATTAGTCATCGCACTGGTGTCCCACTGGTTTGGCCGTTTTCGGCACGTGCTTTCCAAACGTGATTTCGTAGTGAAACACACAGCTGGAGTGCGCCATTTTCACCGTTACGATCCAATTACTTGTTGATGCTTGCCGTCATTTCGTTCATTTGTGGATGGATTTCGATGAAAATGCGGAAATGTCAAGAAAAGAAAATGGAGGAAGCGGTGAAGCGGTGATTTCTTTTGCGCTTCGTGTTGCGGAAACGCAAACACACGCGTAAGGAATTCCAAGCCAGATGACAGTTTGATTAATAGGTTGTAGTTCGATGATAACATTAGAATGTTTCTAACTATCGCCACCAGGAAGACGTAAATTCATTTTAAATCTTGCTGTTTAGATTTACTTTGAACATTTCATGTTAATTGCTAAAACGTTATTTGATATGCTTTGTCAGCATTACCGTTGAAGGTCATCTCTGGTGCTTGTGCAGCGCGATTTGAAAACAATCCGACAACTTCATGGAACAAGTATGTTTTAGTAAACATCACACACAAGCTAACGGCTCGCGCTGGTTTCTTCTAACTAAATGAGTGCAACAATATTGAGGGTTAATTTAAATTTAGAATTAAAATACATCCAAATCACCACGCTAATATCTTTGACCTTCAATCGCAGGCATAGATACATTCCAGATGGCACTAAATGTTGATGGTTTTCTTCGATACCGATCGCTTAGGAAGGAAATAAAAAAAATGGAAAATATTAAATGAAATCACAAGAAAGGGTCTTAGAGGGATAAGGGACTTTTTTCCATTTTTATATGTGCCAACTTCATTATCGGCTGATTATGATCGTTATCATCATATGCCGTGCCCTTTTTTTTACTGTTTTGCACCCAACCAACACTCATTTTCTTTCATTACCGTGGTGTTGCTATTTTTCGCGAGCAACAGCCATAATTACATCCTAGAAATGGGGTTAAAAGTTCAATAGAAGTTGGTTTTTTGGACCGATTTTCCCTTTTTCATTTCGCCCTCCCCAAATACATGTAGCTAAACGTTTGTTTCGAGTGCCTGCGTATAAGTAAAAACCTCAAATTGATATCGAGGAAGGAAAGCAAAAGCCAAAACGGGGAAACAAAACCGACCGAAGGTGCTTGAAATTACTTTTCGGAAGAAGGAAAACAGTGCAAAGTAAAACAAAAGCGAGTAGAGCTAACTTTAAGCACACAGCAGCAAGTCTTTGCTCACTCGGTACGAGTATAGCTTCCGGTTTAACTTTGATGGGCAGCTTTGGGACCTTTGGGAATGGTAGCAAATGGACTGGCCAGCGCCAAAAAAAAACACGATCATTGGGAATTACTTTCAATTTAATTTTTGTTGCCAGTTGCAGGTTTGCCTCCAGTTTTGCAGCGTTTTTTTTTTTTTGTTTTCGTTACACGAGCTATTTCTACACGCCATTTGTATGTTAATAATAGTTGCGCGTTTTTGTTTTGTTTTTGGCAGCAATGATGTTTACGACCCTTTTGGGAAAACGAAGTAAATGATAGTTAAAAACGTAATGGGTTTGAATAATTAATAGCCTAGTTTGAGGGGTTTAATTTTTTATTTTCGTGTTACAAATCCGGAAAGATTTGTTTGCGGAATGAAGTGTTTTGCTGCAACAGTTAAGTGTGTGTGTGTTTAATTGGAGAGAAAGGAAACGTTGGGCTTGCTTTAGATTACACAATTACAGCCTTGCTTTCGTCCAGTTTAAAAGATTTAATGATAAAATCCTTCGCAAATGTAGCTTAATAACGTGTCTTAATAAAGGCACCTCGGAGAACTAAAAATTTCCAACCACGTGTCATTTCGTACATCAAATACATCAAACAGAACTCAATCTACAAGTGTAAACAGAGCAAAGTGAAAATTAAATATCATCGATACACACAACATCACTTACCTCTCCTTTGTTTTATTAATCCTCCTGCTTAATTTAACCCAACCCACGGCATCTTATCCCCTCCGCTTCCAATTTTCTGCCATTGATTTTCCAACGTTAAATGGCACAAATGTCGAAAAAGTACGGCCTGCGCTTAATTGGCGTAATTACATGCTAACTGTAAATTTAATGAAGCTGCAATTTATACTCTCCCAACTCCCTTCGGTGGTTGGTTGGGTGCCGTCGCTGGCCGTCGCGGTTCTTCCCATTCTCGGTTGCGCCCGTTTCCGTAACTGGGTTAGATGAATTAAGCCAAGGGTTTGTTTTGTGTACCAGTGTGTGTACGGATGCGTTCCCTATGATTCGTTTCGAAGGGCACGGAACGAATGTTTCGGAAAGGAAGCGACCGATGATTCTGGTTGAAATGTCTTGAATTCATTCTCGAACATCTCGCACAGCTCGCTCGTTAGTAATCGATTCCATTTTGACCATGACCGTCCGGGATTTCTGGAGAGCGAAACGACGATCATCGATCATCGTTGCCTGTGAGAGCTAAACGCGATCACGTACATGCATAATGTTGATTTTATAATGGTTTTCTTTTACCAGTGAAGTACAATTTGTCCGGTAAAGGTGTGTGATAAAATTACATTTATGCTCCATTTTTTGCTTCTCCACTGTCCGTACCTGCTACCAGCTTGGGCCGGTAAGGGTTAATGGATTGCAGTATTATAGCGCACACGACGGTCGCTGATTGCACCAATTATCGATCGTGGGTAATTGTTTGATTTGCCGTCACACACAATCGCATTGTGGATGGGCGCCGGATCAGCTGATGATGGTATGTCTAGAGCGGGTTTTATTCCATCCACATCAAATCATGTGCAGCGAACGCGAAGAGGATAGCCATTTTGTCGCAATGCTTAGTGTGATGTGCCGTTCGATGATCGCGAGCACCAGATCAACACCACAGCGTTTAGTGTGTCCGTTGGGAAGTGGATCGTTTTACAATTTCCGCCCCTCTGTTTTTTTGTATGGGCTTACCTTTTCCTGCCCATTTTCATCGGACCAGTTCTTCCTGTCTAGCGCTTGGTGTGATTTTGGGCAAAACCACATAACGGAACTGTTCATTCCGCGGATAACGGAAAGGCGGAAATGGTTGGTTCTATAAAAATTTGGTGTGTCTTTGTAGTACAAACGTATCGAATGTCATGTTAAATTGAGCCTTTTTTCTGTATTGTAATGACTTGAGCTTTGTACTTACGTTTTTATTTGTTTTTTTTTCTTTTTAGGTAAGTGTCATGTCGTCGTCCACACTGTATAACAGTCTGTTATACGTATCGTGTAACGCTGGCGTAAAACTCCAGGAATTCTGGTGGATTGACGCAATATACGCACGAAAGTCTCGTTATCCAAACAGACGAGCACGGAAGCATGAAATCTTCATACCTGGAATATTGGGCAAAGTATTAAATTACAATGTACTAGCTGGTTATAAACTGTGATATAATTCAACAGAGAAAGAGTTTATTGGAGTGCTACCTTTGTGTAATATAATCAATTTTACCGAGCGATGCACGAAAGTATTTATGTCTTTTACACTCAGTTTCTGTAAAAATATCTCATGTGAGCTTCAAAACTAGACCGAATATCGGGGGCAGCTATTAAACTGTGACTAGTTATTGTGACAGGTTTAAATCGACCAAAATTGTAAAGCCGACTAACAAACAAAAGAATTCCCGACAAAGGTAAAACTTTTACCTATAAAACTAACAATGTTTTACATAATTACGTTCTTTCACCAAAACGTTTCTAATTGTGAGAAGCCATACTTCCAAAGAAAAGTGATTAGAAAACAACCTTCCAATGCGCTTAAGCTCATCGTGGAATGGCTTCTAAAAGAGAACAGATCTAAATGGATTGTATCTTGCGCTATTGTTTCTCATCCATTCTATCATCGTTGACTAGCTCGTGTTTTGTTTGCGACCTCCTTTTCCGCTTGAACAATAGCTGGTGAATGAAAACCGATGGTCATCGTGAGACAGAGAGAGGATTTTTGATGGATACACATTCCACTTTTTCGCACCCCCCAAAACAAAACCCGAAAATAAAGTGTCAAAAAGTGAAAGCGCATCCGTTGACGTGATTTTTTCAATTAGGAGTTTGTAAAGGTGAAAAGGGAAATAAATATATATGATCCTCACACAAACCGAATAGATAGTATATCGTTAGGAAGGAGTGAAAAAGAATGGAACCGCCAATGATGATGATGATGAGCTGTTGATTATATGGTTTAATTTTTGAATGAACAAAAGGCAGAAGTTTGTGCGTCACACACCTTGTCTGTTCGTGTTTTAAAAAAAGTGAAGAAAAGGCAGTATAGCAAGGGGAAACACATTAAACAGCAGCCAAAATAACACACACACAACAGGGAAACAATCGCTTTTCGCGAAGGTCGCGCGCATCGAGAAGTTGACAGAAGTGAAATTTAATTCATCATTCACCCGGGAGAGTGTGTGAACGTGTTTGCCACGGACATGCCATGTGACATTTGATATAATGAATTTTATAAAAATGTTTAGTGTGATTAAATGCTTTTTTACTTCTACCTTTAGAATATTGAAACATGATTTTGTTACAATATTACATGAAGCGGCGGTGTGTTACTGTAACTACACCAACCATTCGGCCGGTGGAGGAGTTCATTTTTGGTGCCATGAAAAATCAAGAATAGGTGAAAATGACGTGCTTGAGTTTTATTATTATTTTGCAAGATGAAGCGTGATGGTGTAATGCCTTTGAAGGAAAATGATGGATGGGGTCTTGCGCGATAGTACAGTTTTTCTCCTGCCTGCACCACCACCTTAGCCGGGTGTACCTTTGTGAGCGTTTGTGTATTTTTGCTCCATGGAAAGTTTGCTGAATATTCATGAACGAAAGGAATAAACGGTACTGCCTTCGATCTTTCTATGTTTTTGTGTTTTTATGTTTCAGTCACAACCCCGTCACTCATCGCGAAAAAGTGATCGTGGATGGAAAATGGCGAGTTCTTCTGCCTTGTGCGTGCACAGTGGGATCGAGTCATACATTTTTCAAATTCAAAATGATATTTTTTTTCTTAAAAATTATATTTTTAAAATAAAATAATATTCATGTTCAGTTCTTTTACTTTCTCCCAATCTAAGGGTTTTATTGATTTTCATTACCGTTTTTTGTGCGATCCCACTGTGTGTGAGGTGCAACGTGTATGAAAAATATGAACGACAAACAGTACGGGACGTGTTTTGATGATCGTTCAGTTTTCCCTTGGCGGAAAATGGCGCGTGATTGATTGCCTTACTTCCTCCACGCAGGGTTCTACAGCCAAACCCGCATATTTTGAAACGGAACCCATCCTACGGGGCTAAATAAAACAAACGAGACCACCCGAAAGGGTACAGATGGAGCAGGGAACGGGGGGTAAAGGATGAAGTGTCCGACCACCCTTATGTGGGCTTATCGATCTCTCGATACCGCCGAGTGTTGTACACCATCGACAAGACAGCGTCGTTTTGTTGTATTCGCTTGCTTGTGTGGTTCTGGTTTTTACGATGTCCTGAAGTGCCGGAGTGGAACGGAGATTTAATTTTATGCACATGACACACGGCCATAATTACCGGAACCGGTACGGAATTTTCTTTTCCTTTTTTTCGTTTGTTTCGTTTTGTTGTGTTCCTCTTTAGGTGTGTTCATCCTAACCAGCATAGCCTAACGGATGTAGTAGAACGTTTTCTTGATCCTTTATGCGGAGCAATATTGGATTTTTATAGATTCAAAACAGTTATTGTTTATGATAGATCTGAAATAAGAATTATTTTTGCTTTGATTATATTTTCAAACGATTTTTGCATTTTACACAATGGATGGCATTTTGGCTGCTGTTAAGCATTCCATATTCATCATCAACATATTGACACGCTTTATCTGAAACCGGTGCCGGTTCCATTGCGTGCGTTGCAGTGGTACCAAGGTATGTTTGCATTCTTATTTATTTTATAGCAAGGTAGAACAACAATGTTTTCCGTGCGCCCACAATAAATAGCATCTGCACAAAGTTGGCAATAATTATTCCGGTTAAGCATCAGCAGTAGCAACAATAGCGAATGGGTCGAACAAATGTTGCCAAGCACATCGTCTCGCGTGCTCTCAGGTGCAACCCTTGTGTGCAGTCCCGTCCGAACGTCGTTAAAGCGCTCCAGCTCCTCCTGCACAGTAAAAACCGAATACTCTTGGAGCTAAGAGCGCTCGGGATGGTATTTGTGCACAATTTATGGAACGGTATTTTACGATACTTTGCCCGTCGGCTGGTACCCCGATGGTTAAGATGGGGTTTCGTTTACATTCCCAAGCGCCTGAGAAATAGCAAATCGATGCCAAATGTTTTGAAATTATCCAATATTTTGTTTTTCCCCTTCGGAAATGGCGCAGGAAATCGATCGAGAGCGACAGGCTAGAAAGAATCTTCTACCAACGCGCCAACGCGGGTGTTCCTACGGTGGTCATTCTACTCTGGGCGTTATTAAATTAAATGTAATAGCTTGTTTTTATAGTTCTAGCTGTTTTCTTTTTTGGTTTTGCTATCCGTAGACAACTTTATTGGTTCAGTTTGATTGCCCTCGGCCACACGGAGAATGGGAACGCCAAGGACAAGCTTTTTCGATGTCGTGCAACTTTGTACCTCTACCGGCTTGTGGTGGTGTGGCCTTTTGTGAAGCGCGGCTAGTGTCGCGAATCGTGACACCGGAACCTGTTTGAATTTTTTGACAAGAGTCTTAAGAATATGCGGCCAAAATTGATGCCAGAGTTTCGTTTCGTTGGCTCATAAAAATGTTTTTTCCAAAATTATAAATATGCATAACAATGCAGGGTTATTACAAAAATCGTTTTACTTTACTTTTAAATACCTTTAACATTAAAAAAAATGTATTAAACATTCTATAAAAAATATATTGTTTAAAGCTTCTTTAAATATACATGACCTTTTTCTGAGAGATCATATGCAAATTGAAAATAAACTCCCATACCCCTGAGAATAAATTCTACATCCTACAAGCGGAAGAGAAAGCTAGAAAGATCGACAGGTTGCAGCGCGTTGTCGGAACGGAACATGGAAAACAACTTCTCCCATGCAACCATGCACCACTCAACATAACTTTGCACCCATCTTTCTCTTCCAAACCTTGCCTTGCCTCTTCGTAATACGTTATGCAACGGTTATGTCTTTCATCTTGCAATTGCACTTTTTTTTTGTTTTGCATCACGTGCCCCACGTTGCTCTGACTTTGCTGTGGCCCAGACGACGGTTGCGTTTGGTCGTTTTCTCTCATCCGTCGCCATTCGCCAATTGGTGTGCAAGTTTTTGTACGCGAAAGGTGCCAAGCAATGCTTCTCGAGGTGTTTGATGGTCAACTTTGATAGGTGCTAGCACTTTAAAGCGCATTATTTAATGTCTTTCCGTATATTCAGGGTCTTTTCAAATTTGCTTTGGAGGAAAGTGTAATCTCATTTATTTTGCATAAGTGAAGTCAGTGAGTCAGATTCATTTAGTTGAATGATATTAAAATCTTCAAAATTAGTCAGATTATATTATACATCAAAGAAGACTCAAGATTCGAATGACTTTTCTGTGAAGATTCTCATGAATGATTCCTCTGAAAAAGATTCATTAAGCACGAATCAGAACACATCACACTAAATGTGAAGCAATAAACGTGTCCACTATGGGATCTGCTTATGGTTGTGGCTGCAAGTTTAGCCTGTTCCTCAACACGATCAGCATCATCATCATCATCATCATCATAACAAAACCCCTTAGTTGAACTTGCCCTGACCATGTATGTGCTTCTTCTTTTTGATCCATGTAAGTTGATTATTCGTCCGTGCTTTGCTCGCGTTAGTCGCAACCCCAGCTGCACGAAACACTGGCAAAGGAAGAGTGGAACAACTCGTTTCATCTCACCCATCCATAGGAAAGAGAGTGGCTTAACGGTTTCCCGGCATATATTTTTTCATTTCTCACTTTTTTCGCACAACATGCGAAAAAAGAGGAAAATCAATTCGCACACACAAACACACTCACAAACGTCCGCGACAGAGAAACGTGTGAGGACTTTGTGCTATGAGGAAGGCCGGTTTTTGGCCCCCTAAGACAGTGACCCATTTTCCCTACCCCCCTGACAGCCGCCCATGTTGGGTACGCTCTCTTTTCTTCCTTTCCAATGGCGGGTTTTGTTTTGTGGTTACCTTTTTCGGACCATGCAACACACGGTTGCACGGTGGGGAAGTAAGCACACTATCAATGACAGTGGACGAAGGAAAACGAGAAAAACCAGCCAGCAGCCAGCAGCAACAATAACAGAAAAAAAGCAACTTCTCCTCTTGCATGTGTGTTGCGTAATTGTGGGCCTCCTAATGCGGCGGCTCAGTAGTGACACAAAAAGGTCATAAAAACGTTTAACTAAACATTGAAATGAAGCGGCCAATCGATTTGCTGCTGACATTGTATCAATACAGGTGCCAAATATCGCACACTCCCACAAAATGTTAATTGTGTGTTTTTTTTAAATTAAATTAATTGGAATTATATAACTGTAAATAATAAAATGGTAACAAAACGCTCCTTACGAATACAAAATACAATACAAATAAATCATCAAATATTTCCAAACCCTCAGTAGTTTTTTTTTTTTTTTGTGTTTTGAGTTCATCGTCCACCGCGTCGCAAATTTGTGTCAGTTTGTGTTTATTATTGTCGCGTCCCAAATTTGTGTCCGTTTTTGTTTTTTTTTTTTTTTGTGTTTTGAGTTCATCGTCCACCGCGTCGCAAATTTGTGTCAGTTTGTGTTTATTATTGTTTTACTGCCACTTGGCAGTGAAGAACCTGCGCTGCATTCCCTTCCGCGTCACGCGTGTGACAATAAATTCCAATTGAAGCAAATTATCGACGATATCTGATTGCGTCTGCACTGATTGCTGCCGATTGTGTTGCCGGTGCTGTGTCTGCAAGTGGGGGCTGTTCTAAAGGGACCAGTCTGTCAGGTTCGGTAGCTATACTGTTTTTCGTCTTTCACGCATCCATTCTAGACGTTGATAATGTCATAAAACACGAAACTTACCAAATTTTGATTGGCAGTCCGGGCCGGACATTGTTGAATTTATCACCCTTAGAATCAGAGGGAATTTGTTAAATTGAGGAGAATTTGGACGTGAAATTCAAGTTCTAGAATTTTTTAGGCTCCAATAAAAAATCAGTCCAATCTCTATGGTTGATACTTGTTGAATTAAAGCAACTTGAATTTTTATGAAGATTTCAATATTATTGAAAAAGAAAACATTCAATCGAAAGTCGAATGAAAAACATTTCAAGAGAATGAAAATCAAAACAAGTAACTAGCACTGCTTGTAGTTTTCTTCCTGGGTCAATTAGACATTAATAGCTACTAATTAAAAATAACTGAATTATTTGGACATGAAATGTATATACTCATTCTAGAGGGCCACCACCGACCGATCAGCCACGCCAGTTGCGCTCGTTTAATTATGATTTTAATTAACTACATTCAGCTGCTTTACAGTGTTGAAATGTGAGCTAGCAGACAGACAACAGTTGGCAGACCGGCCGCTGATGGGTGGCGTTTAAAAGTAGGAATTAAGTTCCGCAACTTGCGAGCGATGGTAAAGTGTGTTCTCGTTTCGTTCGTGATCGCAGTAAACAAAATGGTGTAACAAAGCGAGAACTAAACCAGAGAGTTCTGTCTAGGTTTTCTGGGCGACCTTCATGTAGTACACGCCATTTTTCGACGTTTGAAACCCCCAAGCGGGGAGAGTGAGTGTTTTTAAGGGGGAAGCAATGGTTTTAAGATAGAAAATTTTGAAAAGAAACATACACCCCACGGTCAGTCTCGTTAGCAACTGTTAGCAATTGCGTACACAAGTAGTGGTTATTTGTGCATGAAACATTTTAAGAACATCCCACTATTCCCATCGCCAGTTGCTGAAGGTGTAGTGGGAATTGAAAGTGCATTTACCTTCCTTTCTCTCTTGGCATCGTCCGCAAATGGCACACGTAAACAAATTAATCATATACCAAACGATCATCAAATTTAACCAACGTTGCGCTGCCACACACACACACACACTAACCGCTGGTGGGGCGCTAGACACACCCTTACGGAACGGAACGTCGATGCACTGAACAAATGTCATCCACCCCAGAGAGAAAGAGGGGGATAATGGACATTGGATGCTCGGCGGGTAGCGTCAGAGCAATAATCATCCAAATGTGCCAACCAACAGCAAACGCTTCATTCAAAAGGTCACATCACATCGACAAAACCGTCCCGAAAAAAAACGGAGAGCTGTACCGGCACGGCTGGTACACGGGGCGAATGTCTAGGTCTAGGTTTTCACCATTTTCAAATGCCGGGTTCGTTAAAAATAAGTCACAATAGAGCACGACCCCAACGCGAGACGCCCTTTCCGTGTAGCCAACTACCAACTGCACTGGCAGCTCACGAGCGCCATCTAGCGTAATGCGAGATCCAGTAATCGATTTTGACAGATACAATTACTCAACGGTTTCGAAAAATGATGCAAAAAAGGTGTCAATATCGCTCGTGCAAACCCATTCATTGCCATTTGACATTTACATGTGGGGAAAAAATGGGCGAAATTGTACACTTGCGCTAAATCATAAACTTTTCCGTTGTTCATTCGGAACGATCAATCATCGTTTTGCTTTTCTCGGATCGTTAAGATATGCACCACGGTGGTACCGTCATGTCCATCATCGAACCCATTAAAGTTGCCTTGAATGTCATACTAATCAGCCATTTTTCATTACTACCCAACTGTTGGCTCCATCTAGCGGATAAACGGTGCAACATTGCTAGACGTCACACAGCTCACCTTATACTGCTCTGCAAATAATTATACCACTTAAAGCACCTAAATTAGCACCATTAAGATGACTTTTAAGCTGTCCTACCCGTATGGTGGTATGACTTTTCTCACCTTACGGCACCATTATTTGCATGCGACCTTGAAGAGGAGGTGACATTTTCCAAATGAGTTACACTTTAAATATCTATCCCTGGGTCGGAAGTGACAATGTGCATAAGAGGCTTTTTTTCACAAATTAGTATCAGCGCTCTTCTGTTCGCATAAAACTTCACCATCCACGGATGAGTGTGGCCACCGGGTGTGCTGTAAACATTGACTAATCACGCGAAGACAAGCTAGATACTGAAAAGGGCACAGGACTGGAAGTTCCCAAAATGGTTGAAGGGCATTATGGCAGCCCACCGTTTCACGTAACCACGAAAGAGAGAGAAAGATACACTGACCCAATGTCGTATGCAAATTGGGAGCGATATGTCTGCCTGAGTGGCGCGATGATGCTGATAAATGCCGGTGAACCAGAAATCGGCCTGATGTCGTCAGGGCAGTGATTGCTCAACCCGAAACTTTACCCGGTTTGTTGGGGAGGGCCGTTTTGAAAAATGTAATCCTCCTGTAAGACCTTAACCTAGTTTGTTTCTTTGCTTTTTCTTTTTCTAAGCCAATTTCTGTGCATTTATTTTTGCTGTAGTCTTTTATTTATTAATTTAATTTAAGTATTTGCAAGTTTTGCAATTGCAGTTGTTTTGTTAAATAAATAAATCCATCATTTGTCCACCCTTTTTTCCAAAATATTTGCTTTGCAAAATGCTCACCAAAATGTGCCAAAAACCCTTTACCCAGGGTGGGTCTCTTGGGTTGGATAAATATTGTTTCTCAAACCCCATGTCCCGTCCAGTGACCGACTTCGCGTGCTTATTGCTCGCGATTGCTAGTAAACGCAGCAAAGTTAGCTCAATTTGTTTGTTTACGGTCGGTGAGAAGTAAACGTACCGCGCGGTACTAGCTGCTGTACCAAGCGTAATAATCTCCCGGCGGTCAGGCCACGTCGACTATCGGTGCGGCGGTGGAGCAGTAGTACTGCAGCAACACCCCGGAAAAAAGTGCGTACGAGCATTAATTTAAAATGCAAATTTATTTGCTTACAACAACAAAAGGTTGTTCCACTCGTCGTTCTTAGCTGTGTGTGTTTGTGTGCGGGTCACCGTTTTTGAAGTTTGCTAACTGATGCTGTCTAATTCCACGATTCCTCCCATTTCGGATCCTTGGGTTGAGAGCGGCGTTTACGAGGGTAAATATAGGGCGCTAAATGTACCCCACTAAAGGAGGGGTGGTGGTAGTAATACACCCTGAAAGGTTCATGTACCGCCTTCATCACGTTTGCTCACTCAAATAGGTCAATCTTAAAACCATCGAACCGTAAGCGCACTGCTTTGTTTTCAGTGTTTCAAACCTTCTCTCTAGCTGGCACGAGATGGCGTTAGCGATGGGATGACCTTTTCGAGTCGCCGTTTTCACTTTTGACCATTTTTCCTCGCTATTTCCAGTGCACTTGAAACCCGTTCGACTGGTGGGAGAGCGAATTCAACGGTCGATTTGTGCCACTGGATGGACGAAAGTGAAGTTCAACTTGGGAGTTTATTTCGGTTCTCAAACGGTTCACAAAATTGAGCACCCTCTCAAAAACCTTCAATTACGAGGTCAATATGCAAACAAACCGGAGGCCAATATGGTTGGACGTTCAGTGTGAACTAGCTGCTGCTGGATGTTGCCGTACATCAAAACTTTCTTTTCAAACCGGAAGCACGCGTAAATGCGCTTGATGGCATTTCTCATACGGGAAGCGAGAACTTGGTTAATGTATTTTCCAACCCCTGTTCCTTGCCTACATTTTTTAGGAATTTCTCTACAACAAAAACTATTTCCAAAGTGTCATTATCAACTATTTTTATTTGACATCGTAGTTGAATATAGTTTTTTTTCAGAACCCTATATTTTATAGCATTTAAAATACTGATCTTGCTATAAAAAACTGTTGTGCCGTTTTACATGTTTTCTTTATTCTTTTTTGTACAGTTTATGTCAGCTGTGTTGACCTGCAAAAGGTGTCTCCCATTACAAACCACCGAAAGGGGAAGAGAAATAGAACACTGCACTTTTAATGTATCCGGTTTCCGGACTCGTCACCATAGAAAGGACACACATATGATCGTTCTTTGTCCTTTCCTTTCACGCTCGTTTATTATTATTTCTTTTATCACCCCAACACAATCAACTACTGTGTTACCGTTGGGACATGTAGTTGAGTCGTTGTAAAAAAAAATAAAATAACACACGACACAACTTCCATCGAACTCTCTTAATCATTGGTGGTCTGTACGGTGCATCCCGTTTTCCCGTGCATGTCCTGTACCGCTCGCCCTTCAACAACAAAAGACCTGCATCGCACGATAATGGGTTTTGTGCTGCCCGCTCCGCATAATGGTGACAACGTGTTTGGTCCATTTTACGGCAATGGTGGAGCAAACCTTCGTACCTTCGCACATGTGCAAATTGTGCAGTGTTGTAGACCCGCACATTGTACTAAAATTGCATTCTGTGGCCTTCCCACGTGCACACTTACGTGTGTGTGTGTATGTCCAATGGTGCTTTCTTTCCTCCCATGTGGCTAACTACCACTAAAAAAGCATATTTGCCACTTTAACGTTATGATAATCCCGTCTCATGTTCATAAGGACACCGGCGTGTTGTAATGTATGCCAACGGTCTTTTTTGTACGTGTGTTTGCTGTTGTTTCTTTTGCACCTTCACCTTTAAGCTTCCGTAGTGTGTAAATCGATAAGTACCTACCCGCGTACTCTGTGGTGTAGTATGCCATTTTGCATGAATGCAATTTGCACACGTGCAGCGTTTTGTGTGCTCTTTGGCAAATGGGACGGTTCATTCCGTTACCATTTGCTTTTGGCAGTGAAAGCCATGCTGTGTAAGCACAAAGATAAAACAAACTAGAATAAATTATTAACTGTCGATTAACAGGGAAATTAAGCTGGGTACGACAACTTAATGTGTTTTGTGGTAAATTACGTGTATTGGAATTAGATTAAAATTAGTTGGTAATGAATTAACAAAGCAAAAGCTTTAAAGGGTTCTTTTATAGATAATAATGAGGAGAGTTTCTGTAATGAGATATTTAAAATACGATTACAGCTTACATAGATAATACCCCGGAATTACCTCAGGTGATTTTAGCTGGTAATTATTTGTCCTAAAATCCTTCCTAGCTTTGACGTAAAATTTCCTTCTTATAATGATATCAGTAGAATTAATGCGCCTTTCTTCATGAATTTTTGGAAAGCTGTGGTTTAAGTATTTAATATGTTTTATGTTGAGATCAAGAATTCTAAACCCATTTCAGAATACTATTTTACAACTTTCAGGCTCTCAACTATATTTAGAGTAAATAAAATAAACTAATGTTTGACTAAAACAGATTGGTGGTCACAATGGATGGATTTCTTCATTACTTAATTGTTTGATGTTGGTTTTGGTTTGGTACAGAAATATAATGTTTTTGATATATTTTATATCACCAGCAGTTAAAGTAAAACTCTAAAACTGTCATATCAACAGCAGACTCTCTCTAATTAAATTGTTAAATTTCCGTCTTATAACTTTTATTGCTTTGAAAATGGATCCAGAAGAAACTATAAAAGCGTTACTATCATAAAACATTTGACAGCTTCGATGGAACCTTACAAATGTATCCAAATTGATAGAACACTGTCAAATACAAGTGTAACGGCTAATTACTATTGGAGCCCGAACAGATATTAAATCGTTACATCTACTATTCGGTTGATTTAACCATTCCTCGATATCTTCCCTATTGGCAAATAACTTAACGCAGGCTAATAAATAACATGTTTCAATCATCTTCCATAATTGACAGGCGCCAGACAAAAGAGAGAAAAAAACCCGATCCCTATCGCCATTCGGCATCAGCTGACAGCTCCACCCGGAGATGTACGGTCGTTCCGGTAGCGAAAAAGAAAATCACATCACATCAAAATGGTTCCGCTTCCATGCGTGCTAAATAGATGGCGCCCCGATTGAGATACCGTTTTTCAATAGGGTACCGATCTTTATATGCATAGCCCCGATGTAAATCACATCGGATCACGCACAGTGGGGACAGTTGATGCTGTAATAAGTTTGTGTTGATGCCGCGTCAGCTGTCTGTGCACTTACTGTCCCAATCGTAGATTCCAGGCGGCTGGAGACCGTCATAATTATGGTTCTAGTTCAACGTAAGCTAAAGATGGCGTCTGCCCGCCAATGTGAAAAGCTTCTTTACAAAAAAACAAACTCTCAACCGGATGAGAGGGATTCCGTCTAACGGAGTTACGGAGTCAAAAACTTCTCCATGCGTTTGCTTGTAGGTGGAGCCGTACTACAAGTGCGAGTCCGGGCGATCATTACTTGCCACTCGCACTCGGTTACTTAATCGCTCATACGATGCTTATCGTATCGTACGCCATCTGGCGAGCGGGATCTTCGATATGTGGAGAAGGAAATGCGAGGAACCGAGAGAAAGAAATCACAAAGAGCCAACGAAATGAAACGTGTTAACCGAACAAAATGTAACACACCACACACGAAAGGCAGGCAGGAAGTGAAGAATGGAAGGAAAAAAGCAAACTAGACGGACGGATGGCGCCGTTACTTCGTAACAATCTTCGATAAGAGAGCGTCTCGAGAGCAGCAGCACACGTTTCGTTGTCTCGATAATAGGTAAACCACAGCTTTTCGCTTTCGGTTTATTCAAGTCGTTATTAGGAGTGTTTTTTTCTTTCTATCTCCTCTCCGTTGCTTTCCTTCATGCTCATACACCGTGCAAGGTGTGATAACGGGGGTGGTATAATGATAGAGACAGAGAGATAGAAGTGTGTTACAGTCGAAAGCCTTCCCTCACCGGTTGTGTGGCACTTTAGGTCAGCGGGTATACGTACTAATAACTCCACTTACGACTCACCAATTCCAACTCCAAGCTCTAGAATGGAGGTGGCAACAATGGAGGATATGTGTTGCACATGATGTCACGAGCAATGCAAAACTCCAACCACTGCGGTTTTTAATCTCCCTTTCCAACTCGTGCATAAATGCATCTACCGAGAGGGGGTTCAACTACTAAACTGTGTGGAGTAGAGTCGCATGATGAATAGGTCGCATTGTTGGTGGCGTGATGATGTCCGAAGCATCTGTCAGCGGTCCTAGGCATAGTAGGTGAGATCATTGGAGTGTTTCCGAACGGGGCAAAGCGTGTTGCATAATCGAGCAATGTGCATATGCACACAGCGACTGATCGTTGTGCAAGCCGCCCGCGATCACCGCAACAGTAGCAATTTGAGTGTTCTTTACCGACAAACGAATGCGCTCGTCGGGGGAGTTGATGGGGCGATTATCGTCATCGTGATATGGCAATAGAGACGTAGGTAGAAAGTGTACGAGAGGTGATCCTTTGACAATGGGTAATTTGAACAGTGAAAAAGATCTATTTATTAGCTGCATTACAGTACCACCTACAATAGGGTGTAGGTAGTTATTGCCTATTAGCAGTATCACGCAAGGTAAAAATGGGATTTATCTGTTTATTAGCTTGCAGAATTGTCTTCATACTACATCTGATCCTGATATCATGAGATATCATTAGAATGGAACTGGATGACCTTCTCTGTGAATATCCTCAGGCTCTTTTGTGGTCTAATAAGACTCTCCTCCGTACATCTGGCAATTGTACTCTATTAAAACATCTCAATCACACCGGACGGATGCTATAAACCGGCGCAGCTTTTCTACAGTCGATAAACTCACTCTCTCTCGCTTACCCTTCCGGTAGTGAAACTCCGGACGTTCCTAAAACGAGAACACTGTGCTTTATTTCCGGCACACGTCAGTCGTCATCGTGTCTTTTGATGTCGTGAAGATGTGCTCTGCGTACATCGTACGAACATGGGAAACCATTTCGAAAGGGTGTTATTAGTTGTTACTCTCTATTACGGCTTGTTGTTTTTCGAACTTTCAAACGGCGCCAACAAAACAGAAAAAGTAATCCCCGTAACCTCTACCCCATCATGCGATGTGTCAATAAAAAGGGAGTTTTCTTTTCTAGCAGACCAAAAACACAAACACAAACATATGCCGGCCGCCGTACCAGTGATCCAATTTCCTAGCTCCAGGTTCCATCTGGTCGAACTTGCCCCCAAATGCAACAGCCGAACCTGCGTCCGTGAACGACATCTGGTGGACCAGAATAATAGCTTCCACCCGAACGCTGTCGTGTGTGAACTCGCTGCGCTCATATTGCACACACATTGCCGTGCTGCGGTTGTTTATTGATTGTTGGATGTCGAGATTTTACAACATCATCCATCCCTTGATTTTGGTCTACTTTTTTCGGAGCGGATTTTATCGCCCAGACGGTGTGTGCAGAGTGGGGAGTATGGATCAATCGATTTGCTCTTGTGAAAAAGGGGGATAAAACAAACTCCAGAAGTCTAGAATGGTACACCCGGAATGCATCTGGTTTGCCGTTTTGGAAGGGAAATCATTTCAGTTGCTAGAATTTGGTTGAGCAACCCCATCATGCCTCTTCAAGTATGCGTACAAAGTTCATTCCGTTCGGATGAATTTCTCAGCAGTGTGTAGGACGTTTCTCGTTACAAGCGCAAAGCACTTTCGCCAATATTGTTTCGTTCTCAGTTGCAGTAACTCATAAATGTTGCAGTTTTTCGTCCACCCTACCCAACAAAAAATCCCAAAATCGTTTCAACATGCCGTCGATACCACCGGGGAGACATTATTGTCTTTTGAATGGTGATGCCTGGGCAATCATGTGTAGCGCATACCGAAGGCTTCAGTCTGATTTTTATTATTGCCTGCAAACGGGCATCGTTGCGTGACATGGCGTAACCGGAGACCCAACCCCTTGCTGTGCTGTGCTACAAATGCATCGATGGCTACACCGGTGGTGATATCACTTTGTCTTTGATTCAGTTTTGCTATTTAGTTTTCCATTAACTTTTAATTATTCGAACGTGATCCTGGTTTCTTTAACTCTAGTGTATATTTTAAATTTTATTTTTGTAACTCATGACTCATTTTGCGAAGACGGAAGAAGTGTTTTCATCCTACTGCACCCAATTTACATTACACACGCTAATTACACAGCACCCAACTGCCTGTCTAAACGTGTCTAAACACATTTACTTCACACCCATCCCATTCAGTGTAACCTTGGCAAATGTGGCGTGTGGTGTGACAATTTTTCAAGATCAAACATTCGTAAGCCGCTTTGCGCCTGCACGGAAAAAAGCTTTCCGTTTGCTTTACATTTAAACGACGCCACTTCCATCTCTAAACGGGTGCCAAGAGGCTGTTTGCTGCTCATCAGACAGCAGAGTTGCTTCTCATTTGCATTTCATTCGAATTGATCTCACCAAGTGGCAATGTTGTCTCACCGAGCTGACCAGAAGTCAATTGGGACGACATTGAAGTTCCCTTTTTCGGTCATGACACACTGCTGCGCCCGGGGTGAGGCAATACGATCACCCTGCAAACGGGAGAAAACGGCGTGTTGTGGACTTAAGCTGCTTTTGTTTGATTGAGTCTTTGAGGTGACGTCCACCTGTCTGAGCTAATGCGAGTGGAAAATGCGTTCCCAATATTCAGCTCGTGCTGACATCACTTCATGTTGGTTTGCTACTACTACTACCTCTGTTACTCACCAAGCGCTCGATTGTTTGTCTCCCGAACCGTTCGATTGAAGAACAAAAAGCGCCTTGATGGCTGCGATGTTCGGCATCCTGCAAAAACTGTCCACCATCCTTGGAAGTGGTGAAAATTCACATTCTACTGGTACTCTTCCGCCCATAAGAAAACAATTCATCACCCTCGAAAAACGATTGTGTGTGTCTGTTTTATTAAGACTCAACAGACGGCGAAAAGACGCCATTCCGTTGTGGCTATCCGATATCTTTCGGTGGTGATGCAACAGCCGAGCAGAAACTCTGCTCTGGGATGATGGCACGTCATCGCTCGGAAAACATCACTGCCACGCTCGACAAAAACCACGCAGCTTAACTTCTCACTTCCCACTGCCCGTGAAACAACAAAGCTGCTTCAAACATCGGACTTGTACCGTTTGTGACAGTGCGTTTGCATAACCTCGTTCGTTTCATCCCCGCAATGAAGTTCCGTCGTTCTCTCTTTCGCTTTCCGAATCTGACTTAGTTTTTCGAGAGTTGTGTTTGTACTATTTTTTTGTGGTTCTTTGACTTTCTTTGCTTGTTCAGACGACGGTCAGAAAGGGGCAGCAGTTTGTGTGTGTGTCTAAGTTTTGGTATCAGTTTTTGTTGAAGTGTTGAGTTTCACTAGCTAGAGTGACGCATACGGTGCGAACTCAAGATCATTAAAATTAAGGGAACTTTCCGTCCAACCACTACTGATACCTATCAGTAAGTTACCAATGAGTTATTTATTCTAGCATTTGCACCCAATTGTACACCTATCGTCCAGTCGATTATTCGCCCCAGAAACCCACTTTCCGGTAGCGGTCTCATTCCATTCTTAAACTCCTCAAGAACAATTCTTACTTGCCTGCTTGAAATGGTAGAACTTTCTACCCGGCGGTGGCAAACCTAGTGGTTCCAAAAATCTAATCACATGTAAACAGTCCCAATTTGCCTCCGACCTCGATCAGGTGTTTGTACGGCAAGTATTTACGTTGAAATGGGGCATGCACTCCCGCCAGTCCGTACAGTAAACCATAATACCTCTGGTTCTCCGTCTCTTGGTCCGCATTTCGTGCTTCAGCAAAGCGGCCGGTGGTCATCGGGCTACCGCTCGGTTGGCATGCGGCAAACAGAACTCTCCGGCAAGTTTTATTTAGATTGGTCCGATTTGAAAGTTTAATTGCGCCTTTACTTCCCTTTCTACCGACACCGTCCAGTGCCGGAGTACATTCCATCAATCCTCAATGTAGTTCTTTTCCCCCCATTCACCATTCATCCATCGTCACGAAACGTTAAATTCAAAGAACATTAGGAAATAGAGAAGCGCACTGCTGTAGGACGAACGACGATGGTAATGCCATGCACGAACCAACGTCGTCGGTCATGGTTCATGTCGACATTATGCAAATCGAGCGCAACCGTAACATCGAAGTACAATTACCGGCTGTCGCCGGCAGTGTACCGTGTACCGCCTGAATAGTTCCCAACGTAATGAATAACGATATGACTTTCTGGTTGAGACACAAAATAATGAGTGTGTGATAAATGTACCTTGGCCAAACTTTTGTGACAGATGGATTTCGGTTAATTAATCTTGCAACAACACAAACACAGAAAAAACGCATTTAATAAAACAAAACCCTACAACAGTTATGAAACTAAGT
>AXCM01003292.1:0-28250 GCA_000473375.1 Anopheles culicifacies
ATGGTTTGGATGGAGCGATTGGAAATGTTACCACAAAGCATGGTTTTTCGGTGATTCGATGTATCAATAACATTAATGGGTGTTTTAATTATTCTTCTAAAGCCATTCATCCATTACAACCCAAAACAAACTACTGTGTGGCTTCATAAATCATGATTTTATTTCTACCGCTTCCTTCGGTCTCTTTTAAACAAATTTTATTGTCCCGAATAACTTTGAGTTGAGGGGGGGAAAAATCAAACGAAATTTCATTTTACTGCAGTCCGAGACAAACTTTTATATTAATCGCAAAAAATATGAGTGATGAAACAAATGGCTATCTTCTGTCTATCAACATGAAAGTTTTTTTTTCGTCCATTCTTCTTCTTCTTCTTATCACCGCAATCACGTAACATACGAAATTGTCCCATAAAATTCTGCCATTCCTGCAAGGACAAACACACACAGCGCAAAATCATTAAAGAAAATGCAATTAACTTCTCGGCCCCTCTCGGCGGCGCAATGCTAGTCTGCCGCAACATTCCCATGACTCGAAAGCCATTCGGCAGCAATTCATTCGTTTAGTCCAGAGTGCAAACACACACACACACAAACACAAAATATGTATACATGTACCGTCGTTTGCGTCCACGCGAAACGTAAAGCTCATCGAGCAATCATTCTTTATTTGGCTGTTTATTGACTAACGGGAGTATCCTAACTTTTTCCTCACCTGTTTCCATGTCCTAGTTGGGGGTCGCGATAGAGTTTGGTCGGCGTGCTGCGGCATCAGTTCATTTTTCCCCGTACATACCCCACCCGTTTTTCTCCGCGTAGTCTTGTAACGATGCAATAAAGATTATTTCTACTGATTGTATAATTTTTAAATAAGTTTTAATGATCCCTCAGTGCAGCGTCCCCCCCTAACTTTTGAGGGTAGGTAATGGTGGCTTGGAGATAGACAGGACATGGTACGCTGTACGCGGTATCACCGTACTCGTACCGGGACAAGAAACTAGGAGAAAAAATAAATACCATCAGTCTCATGGGCGAGTAATGTGCTGTGAAATACGTTTCATGCTCGTTAACGAAGTTTAATGTCTATTGCATGATATTTCGTTTGTTTTTTTTTTCTCCGTGAGGCCTACTTTTTTTAAGCACAATTGCTAGCACAATGTCACACGGGACATCAAGCGGGCAATTTTGCATTGCTTGCAGTTTAAATAGGCCATTAAACATCATTTCGCAACAGTTAAACTTTCTGTCGTTCAATCATCTTGTGGATTGCCAAATCTGAAACTGATTTATAATCTTGCAGTTGATTAGGGGTTTTTTTAGCTTTGGGGATTTTAGGTACAAATGTCACAGATTAAAATCAGTAAAACTGAGTTAAGTAATTATGTTTCATGTTTTATGTGAAATTACACTACTGATAGAACATTACATAGAGATCAATAGGTGCGCAAGGGACAGTTAATCGCACAAAAAATAAAAATAAAACCACATATGGAGAACATGCATGATCAAATGAAACCATGTAATGATCAAATAAGGGATCATCAAAATCAAGATTTCAATTCAACAAACATTCAGATGTCAAAAGAAATAACACATTTTATAGACAACGGTAAGAATTAGAGAATAAAAATTTAAGTTTCAACTGTTGAAATATTTTTTCAAAAGATCGCCTCTTTACACTCACCACCTAAATGCTTTAGTTTTTAACAGTTAAAATAATTCACACAAATTATTAGAATGATCTAGTGCAGATAGGACTAAATAATCATACCTTACTGTTTTTATGCAACAAAAGAGTTCTTAAACAATATTTAACAATTTTAATTAATCTCGGTACGTATTCATTCACTACACTTCATTTGATGTTCCTTTATGATAACAAAAATTCACGTTCTGATTTTTCGGCTTCACATCATGAATTGGTTCCCAGATCATTCGAACTCAATGATCTCTATGATCGATCTTTATGACAAATGTGATGTGAAATTCACATATGTGTACAATTTTTTTTAAATTCATTCATCAACTCAACATATCAAATCCTAGCTACAGCAAAAGTGATATAAACTCAAGTGAATCAATAAATAAAGATGAATGAAAAACAATGCATCGAAGCTTCTTCATTCATGGGTGTAACATATCTACAGTTCAAAGTAACAATACCATGTTTGTTCTAGTGCTTTTTTTTTGCAGCACAAGATATTTTTCTTCTCGTTATGGCGAAATCATATCCCGTAGAAAACAAATCATTGCACATTGTCCCTATTCCAACGCAAACGCTCCTTCTCCGTCGCCTAACGCAACAAGAAGAGAGAAACTCATAATTCGTCCTGTTGCTTCGTTTCGCCTTCGTTATTGTAAATATCGATGTCAACAGGACTATAAAAGAATCGTTTAGCGACAAAGAAGCAAAAAAAAAGAACGCGACGAAAGGATATGGATTGTGAGCGAAACACATTTCACCTTCACCGTTGTCGTTGTTACCGTCGAGGGCGTCTTTGGTGCTGGTACGCTTGCCATCTAGCTTTGGGCGGGTGGTGGTCGGTGTACCGCGTACGTACACAAAAGAAAGACGTAAGGAAATAAAATACAAATTATTATTATCCTGAAAATTTCCTGTCTGACATACAAACAGATCGACATTCGCGTTTTGGGTGACGAACCCGGTAAAGGGTACACCAATACTGGGGGTGCCAAGTGAAAAATGGTATAGCGCGACCACGCTTTGAAGGTGTCAACGAACGGTTACTTGCCACATGTCGCAATGCCTGTGAAAATATTCAACCAAACGTGCCCTCGTAGCTCGCAGCCTGTAGTATCGTTAACCCGTCGACTGTTGTTTTGCTAGTGTATGTTGGACTCTCGACGTGTCGCTCACCGCACGGACACGCTATACCAGCGAGTTGATGTCTATATAGCACATTCAATTACCATACATTGTGCCGGTGCAGTACTGTCGTAGATTGCGTTACGAATAAGAAACTTCCCAAGAAGACTGAAAAAAAACACACAAAACAAAAAAGCACGGAAACGAAAGACAGGTAAAACCCAACCCCTGTTTCCAATCAGTCACCCGAGCAAACTCGTACGATGGAGAAAAGTTAGCAAGGCTGCCATCCACATTAACAGTTTATTATGCCTGTTTTGCTTCCTCATAATAATTTTGATAAATATTTTACCGGCTTGCTACCAACGGCACAATCGCACCCATTGGACCCTGGCGTGATTCCACGGCTAAGACATGTTACACCATTGTTGTTCGATCGACTGAAATGTCTGGATTTCTTTTATACGGTCATTACAGTCGAGGTTTTTATGAAATTTCATTACCTTACCGTATCAACCGTACCAACCATCGCGAAGGAAGCTCACAAACACACAGACGCACATACACTCCCTTGTACGTCTACTGTGCCTAGAATCTTTGTGATACGTGGAAGGAAGTAAAGGTAATGGTACGGGTGATAGTATACAAACGTGAGCGTGTGACGCTTCATGTTAAGGCGAACAACACATCATCATTGTCCCACTGGTTGGTTTTCGCGAACGCGTCAATAGGGAAAGTGTGGCATGATCGGCCACTGTGGGAAGGTTGGGTATAATTTAGCACGCACTCCAGCATGGGAATAACTTGACCAGGCACCCAGCCTATACCATAAAATGTGTAGCAAGCCGATAGTATAGAAATCGTGTTGTTCGAAAAGTGTGGCTTCATTATCGTCATTGAGAAAATGAGCCGTATTTATATTGTTACTCGCAATCATTCCGGTTGACTGTTTATAGTCGATCCCTTTCCATTGGGGTTCGGGTTACCCAACAACATTAAAAGCACAATGTGCAGAAAAAAATTGTACGTATGGATGTAGGCGGTATATTTCATTTTTTATTGTTTCCAAATAATTGGTTTTAGTTTGAATTTAATTGCATATCGTTTCGTGGCATTTATTGGAGTTATTCAATATGTTGCTTCAAATTCATCGATATTCAAAATTTCAATCAAATTCATTCATTAAACAGTAATCCATACTCCGTTAAACCATCAGTATGGATTGTTGACTCTATATGTACAGCTTACAAGCTAGCAAAGTATTACTGCATGGCACACTATTAGTATGGAAGCTATTTGTAAACAAATATCAACAGCGGGAGAGTAAAAATTAGCTAGAATTTAATAAATACTCCACTAGCTTTGGAGTGAGCATTAGTAAATTGCAACTTTTATCACAGATTGCATTTCGTTTCCGGTTTTTTAATTGTTGTGCTAGGCTGCAGATTTCATTCGCCGTAATCATACATGTACACATTAGGTAACATTCAACCATTAGCTTCCATAAGCCACACGTAAGACAAGCTTAGCTGTTCGCTCGAAACGCTCTAAGCACAGTTTTACGAGTATTAGTGCTCGTTTGAGTTATGCAGTGCATAGTTACACATCAGGCAAACAAAACATGCTCTCGTTATAGAACTAATACATTTTCTCGTTTGAATGCGCCAGCGATGTATATTTGCTGTATGGTTTACAGCAGTGGAGAATTACATACAAAACTTTCAAGTAGTTTTAACGCTAAAAACATTATTTAACATGAAAAGTTATCCAAAATAACACTTATGATACGACCCTAAAACAGTTTTTTGAGTAATAAAGCATTAACAATGGAAGGCCAAATATGAAAAAACACATTTTTCACAAACTAGGCAAATATTGTTTTATATCTAAATGTTACATAATCATCGAAGTAAATGTATTCAATTTACTTCTATTTCAGCCTTTTGCATAATCGTACTGAAGTGAATGAAACTATAAACAAATTTGGCCAAAACTTAATGAATATTTTTTATGCGTGGCTGACCGTTCTACACTTATTCTTAGACTGTATTGACCAAAATTAAGAAGATTTAACTTAATTTAGGGCCCTTATCAAATTGCTTGGGACACGTTTCTTTTTCCAAGTCGAATAAAGCTTCTTTATCCCGAGTGTATTCGCATTCCACTGCAACACATTGACACATTTACAAATCACTGGGCGTCTCCATCAACATCACTACATTTCAGAAATGCAACACAATAGACATTCAATTGCAAAGCCATTCCGTAACAATAGGGTGACAAATCGTTTGTTTTAGCTCTATCAATTCCTACGTTCAATAAAAAATACACATAAAAGCGACTGAAACCTAAAACCGTATGAAAGCATTGTTCTTGAGAAGGGATGTGTGAATGTCTACAAAGGTACAAATTGGTTCCGCCACCTGCAACGCGAATACCGAGATTAGGGCAACGAAGGTAGAACGTACAAACTGTAAACAAATAAACTTCAAAATTATACGATCATCATAAAATTTACCATTTCCTGGTACGCCTTTCCAATGAGCCAAACGAGACGATCAATACCACCATCATCGTACACTTCGGTTCCTTCCACTGGCGACGACAGCCTGACTATTGCTTACTACTACTACTGCTGTTAAACGCGTTGAAGGAAGTCATTTTATATAGTAATGGGTGTTATGTGGCAACCCGTCAACAGCGACAACGATTTTTCACAGGGCTGCTCCAGAGCGGGCGCTGATGGGGTGGGATTTGGTGAAGCGTGGTGACGTATACACTTTTCCATCCAGCGCTCAACTTTATGAGGCTGGTGATGTAAGAAAATGCAATAGCACGGTTCGCTATCCATGCACAATTTAACGGTTGAATGACTTGTTCGGTTTGCCCACGGGAACCCCTCGCGCGACGATTTGGCGGCTCATCGTTGCGTTCCGGGTCGTGTTTCCGTGCTACTGCAATAAAACCATTGTTAAACCCATGAAAAATTGGCATAATTTTGCGTACCTGCTCAATCTAATAGTTTGCTTTTGGTTAGCCGAGCTTTCCGGTAATGAAAGTGATACTAACAACCGGCAGCCTTCACCCATACATTTCGGTATCGATTTTGTTTTAGGAGCTTTGGTATTGTTTTTTAGTTTTTTTTTTCCTTCACAAACAGCTCTACAAACATGCTGGCGCCACATCTCGTGTTCTGCTGCGTTGTTTGCATGTAGTGAGATCATAATTACAGCTTACCCCCAGGTCACCACGGTTCCCGAAACAAGCCCAAGAAAAATGTCTCGCTCGTCAACCGGCGGCCCTGTACATGGGAACGTACAAATTAACGATTGACGGTCGGTGGTTGGGCCGCATCACGGGATGCATATTAAGCTTACTGCCTGGTAACGTGTCCTCGCTTTTATCCTACCACCAGCACCGGCAAACCATGAAGAAGTTTGGCCACCAAGGCGACTCCCGAGAGACGAGCGGAGAAAATGTAAAGTTTACGTGACTACAATAATAAACCCGTCCATATTTCATGGTACTTTCAGCCGAACCGATTTAACCGGTGTGCAATGTGTTAGGTTCATCAGAATTAGCAAGCAAAACTGCACAGGAGTGCAACAGGAAAACATTCGATTATAAACATTGACATGTTTTAAAACATTGCCCCACAAAGAGATCGCTGAATAGTATAAATTGTACATTATTATTCAAAGCAAGGTAGCACCACAAAACGTCTCAACCGTTCGTAACATCGAACCCGGCATAGCTACATCCGAAACCAATCCCGACTCTGTCACGACATCCTGCCCGTAATGGTCACGGTACGGATGACCAAATTACGGTACAAGCTAATTCGCAACAGGTAATTTGACCCTTTTGCCCATCGGTAGGACACGCCAAAAGCTATTTCTTTCCGAACAAAGAGCGCAATAACATTGACCTCATAAACGACGTTCTTTTTTTTCTCTTCCCTCACTGTACTCACTCACTCACTCACTGGGTTTGTTCTACTCGTTTCTAATAAGGACAGCATGTAGCGTGGCCTTTGTTTTGTCGATGACATTCTTGATGACACATAACATTTTCTCCGAATTTTATCCTATAGCAATAGTCTCATAATTTTACCTTCACGGGTAGTTTCACTAGACTCTTCCTTTCGCACAGCCGAACCAAGTCGTTGATGCGAGAAAACGTTTCGGACGTTTGGCCTCACTTTACAGCTTGCCACAGCACCTTGCGAACAGTGCGAACAATCAGATGAACGAGGAAAAACGGTTGAAAATAATTGGAAAAATTCAATTATACACCAACGATAATTTTAATTAATTTTTTCGATCCCATTTTAATTGAACTTAAATCAGCACAACCTCAAAGTTAAATCACCGCGCGACACCGGTGATCATAAAACTGTCCCAGCCGATTGAATTGGACATGAGCACCGATGAACGGGCCTGATGAACCCTTCAGACGTAACGTTTACAGATGTGCATCATCTGAAGCCGGAATCAATTTCCCGTTCATGCTGAGTGAAGAAGGATACTCGCTCGAAACAAATAGTGAAAGCTAATTACTTTCAAACTTCAATCGATGCTTTGGTAACGCCAGTGCCATTTTCCAGTCGGTGACAGATAAATAAATGTTTCTCGTTCGATGAAATGGAGAGCTGTATTTGCTGTTTATTTCAAAGGATTTCTTATTTAGGCAAAGTTATGCAAATGTAAGTTCTGAAACATTTATCTTTTGAATTATTTCTTCATTTCTGTAAAAAATGAAGTGTATGAAACCTTGAAAATGAGCATCAACTCTACGGTAATGTGCTTTACAATGGACTTAATTACGACAAGCATTATATTAAATTATAAATCATAAGAAAACACCCAACAATACTAAATAACCAACAAATTTAGCAGACTCGATTGCCAAAGAGCGAACGCATCAGCATATGTAATGCACATTGCCTAAGAATAGGCGCGAACTGTCCATAAATATTTCAAACGTCTTAAAGGTTTCCTTGAAGCAATACGGCATGGCCGTTCTTCACGACTAAAAAAGCAGTTTTTTGATTAGCTATCATTGTTATAAGCTTGTAAAAGGTGCATTAACTGATGTTATTCAAAGAATATGTTGTTAAAGCTTTATTAAATAGCTAAGCTTACTAATCTATGTACAAACATATAAACTAAGCAAAATTCTGTAGACTACCAGTTAGGAAAAGTGATTCGGGAAAAGCAAAACATCTTCACACATTCAACGATTGCAACACAAGCCTTCAATATTTCTATTGAAACAAAAATTGCAATCCATGATTCTTCAAAGATAACAAAATGTAAGAACACGATTAGGAGTGCATTGATTAAGAGAATAAAGAAAAAGGATCGTGATTGGAGAACGAGAGATAGACATTACTGGACAGTTTGCATGACAAACGGATAGGATTTTTTTTTAATAACAGGTTCAAAAAGAGAAAGGCTAGGGGATTTCGATTAGCCATTCATTAGAGGAGATATTTTTTTCAGGTCATCTTAATATAGGAGCGAACAGGCAAGGAGAATAGAAAAACTGATGGGATTGAAAGAAGAACTTGGGTGACTCCAGATGTCCTAACGAGAGAAGGAAACTAACAGTTAATGATTGTTTCTACGTTTGGTAATAAAAAAAACTCAAACCATTTTTCTGCAGTAGCGAAAACTCAATCTCATATAATTTTGTTACCATCGGATTATGTGGAAGCGGCCAAACTAGTACACTATCACTATCGGAATTTCATTTTACACCTTCTTCAATGATGATATCGCATAATTTTTACGTAAAACTGTACATGCTCTTTAATAACACTTTTATTTAAATGAAAAAAAAACACTCGTTTGTTGATAGAAAATCAAATAAACAATATAGCACTCAAATTATAACGCAAAGCTCCAACCAAAATCCAATTTAACAAACCAATTGCTTTGATAGTGCACACGATTACAATACGCCGAAAACTATCAGTGATCGTTCAGCATCGATGCATTCCGCCGAGCTTATCGTGACCGTATTAACTCGATTAGGCCATTTTTATAGTGGCAGATTGGTGACAAATTATCGACACTCACCAGTACAGGAAGCAATTGCGTCACGTCTACTACACCAACCGGAAGATCACGCGCCGGACGTGCAGCTTATTTTCCCGCCCCCGTTTTCCTCTCACTCTCCATCACTCTCTCGACACAGAAAGTCTATCATTTCACCGTTTTATTTCACCACAATAACCGACTGCACATTGCGCGATCTAGATGGATGGATAGATGGATGCGTGGAGTGTCCCGAGAATTACCAATTACAATTGAGCCCTCTGTTGATGACTGTGTTCAGTGAGTTTGTGTGTCGGTCGGCTTCCGCTGGCAGGCTTCTTATGCTTCCGGTCCTATCTAATATCGTAAAACACGTCATCGTATGATTAAATCTGATCCATGGGATCATAAATTTACCGTCGGCCCTTACGACGGTTACCCGGCACGGAGATGTTCCCAACGGCGCACTGAAGGCATTCACGCACGAGCGAGCGCTGTTGGGCGTTTGCGTGTCCATGCGTGTACGCATTTCGGAACCATCTTGCAGTGGTGCGCCGTCTCCCGGGAACTATGCAGGAAAGAAATCTAATCAACACCGACCGGCAAACCCGCTGACAAAAGTGAGATCGTTTCTGCTACCGAGTGGAAAGTTATTTCTCCTGGGCTATGCGAAAGTGCGTTACTGTCTCCCGATTGCTCCCAGCTATTTCCGGTGAGAGCGTCCTTATGCTGGTAACATAAAATCTACTTGCTGCACTGTTCTGAAGCCCTTTGTTGTATTTCCTCAGTTTTCCGGAAACTGGAAATGGAAAAGAATGCTGTAAAGAATTCTTCACAATTACAGTCTTCATCGATGTTGGGTAACATTGGAAGTTCTAGAATTGCATTTTTCACCTTTTTACGCCTATCGCAATATGTCATCCTAGGTATTTTCACTTTCATTCACTCAATCAGTGCTGGTGGCAAACAATAAATCGTATATCATTTGCTTACATTTCCACAGGTTCAAAAGCAAACCTAAACATCCGCCTTCTACGGGTTCGCAACAATCTAAATATCTTTCGAAACAAATTTCCCAACCTGCTACAAATTATCCACCCTTATGGTCATCGCATTATTGGAGGAAATGAAGCTCTCTGCGCCACACTCATTTGCGACGGAAAACGTCAAAATCTAGCAAACGCTACATAGTGTTGCACATTTCGTCCACCGATTCCACCAGTTCCAGCGCTAACTTCTGACTGTTCCCACCTTGTCTCCACGTCACACTGTACACTTGAATTCCACTAGCTCTTCATCGTTCTGCTTCGATTGCGGTACGAGTGAAGAGGTTCCATGGCTTACCAGTTTGTCCATTGCTATATCATCAACATGCTGCTAAAATGACGTTTCCATCCGAAAAGCCCGCTGTGAAAGAATGCTGCTGCTACGACTACTACTGCTACTCCAATCTGCACGTTGCCATTCCTGTTTTTCCAGTTTTCCACTTTATGCGACAACGGTTAAGCAATCCGCTCGAAGCCATCGAGGAGATGTTGATGCGGCTGCTACAACGGGGACCCACTGTAATTTACACTCATACAGCCCGCTTGTGCGCCACACCACGGCACCTTCCTACGGTATTCGCCCATTCCGGCTCGTCATCGCTCTTGCACTTTTCCACTTCCGAGTTCACTTCACAGATTCACACACCACGCTAGACGGACAGCTTTTACTACTACCTCTTCTTCTTCTTCTGATTCTGCTCCTTTTTTTTGTTGCAGTGCTTTGCATCCGATGATGAGGCGGAAGCGTAACACCGGGCACCCGACTTTTTGTGCTGGCTGCCTGGTGTGGTGCAAATTTTTCGTCAAAAACTCTATTGTTTCTGTCCCTGTTTTCATTTCCTGCTACATATTTTCATTATATTTCACATTTCACGTCATTTCCCCATTCCCAGGAGTGGTTGGAATGTTTGGAAAATGGTACGTCGTGTGCCGTTCGCCGGTCTATATTGTCCGCTCAGGGCGCAACAGCGACGAGGGCTGTCAGTAAGTTCGCTAAAGCCTGGCTGCTTCTTGCTCCACTTTGCCCGGCGTTGTTGCAAAGCCTTGCATTTTGTGTGGGGTACAGGATGCATTCATCTACGCTACGGAGTTTGGTCGAGTGACACCGGAACTCAGATTTTGAGCTAAAGATACCGTCTGTATCGTTTCATTATCCATTATGTGTTCAAATTCCTGGCGGTTCCTACGCTGCCTGGAGTGATCGAGCAAGAGCTAGCAAAAATTCAGATGCACAAGTAAAGAGGGCATGAAAAAAATATACTTCTTGAAGATGTTGGGCTACATTTGAGTGTATATACAAAATGTTTTTTAATATTTTCAAACTATCGTTCCTGTGGTGCAATCTTTAACTCGCTGTACATGAGAACCAAACACAGATTTACGAAATTATAATTCAAACAGTGGCTCTAGTCGGTATCAATGGACATTCTGCAAATTCGCAACCATGCTACCTCATCTGCTCCATTTTCATTTCCCACCAGCGTAAACTAAAACGGTGAAAGCAATCCTCACAAAGCGATAGCCCACCCCAAAAATCAACCAACCGAAACAAGCGTGAATGCAACATGCGAACTCTTTGCTGGTAAAGAACACTCGATTCATGCTGTGCTTCCAACCGGGATTGGCCCATGTGCATTTTACTTTCCCATTCCTTTTCCTCCTATCTACTAAGAGCTGTAGTTGTTGCACTCTACAGGTTGTTATAAGGTCGTGTACGGAGCATCGCAGCTTTCGCTTTCCCCACGCAACTGCTACCCTTGTGGAGTGTCCTCATTTTAAGCTCTTAGATAAGCACTATCCTTTCCTTCGTGCTTGTTCGTTTTTTTGTGGCCCCCCAAAAACTGGATCTCGATAAGAGAAGGTGGCATCGTTTTCGGGAGGTTTTGTTCTTGCCATACGATGAGCGGAACGATAGAACGGTGGGAGTAACTATAGCCACGATGGAGCCCTATTTCGCTGTTGCTTCAAAGAAAATTCTTTCAAGATAGTATTTCGCTTCGTTTCAGGCCTTTCACGTGTAATACAAGATGCGATGCTTTGGAAATGTGGTGAATGCATATATCTGTTTACAAATTCTGTCATACAGCTTGCGTGGTCCTTGTGGTGGGGCGGTAGCTAAGAAAGAAGATATTCATCACTCCTACGTAAAACGGTTTACCCGCGGATTGACGGGTGGAGTGGTTCGTTTCTTCTTGTAATGGAACTCTCCGCCTAAAGGACCGCTTCTTATCGTACACGCAACATCAGGGCCAACTAACCGTAAACGGCACTCGTGTTGGCTTCGCTACCTCATAAAAGATGATTCGTTGCATTGCAAAAGATGCTCCGTGTCACTATTATACTTTTCATAATTTCATTCCTCGACTAAAAGTAGAGCTTTGCGGACAAAAGAGGTTTCATTTCATTTCATTTTGTGTTTTTCAAATTCTTGCTTACCTTTTGTGGTTGAAGCCATTAAAATTTGCTCTCATACAATTCATGGTTCACCTGCACTATCTAATGTTTGAGGGGAGGTTGTAGAACTGTGTCCAGATTGAGATTTACTTAAAGAAGACTTTTCTTTTCTTACTCGAGAACATTATGGTATGCTAGTTCGTCAACAGATCAAAAGCCATGCAAATTTGATTATGTTATGTTCCTTCAAAAGCTGTAGAATTAAATTGCGCGACTCAGGTATTTACATGACTCCTTCTATTTCTAGAAATAACTTTTTAATTTAAAATGTCGTTTATTGTTCATATAGGCAGTCATGTTAAGATGTCCTTTGCGGTTTGCTGACACTAAATCAAGCCAGTACCAGGTTAAGCTCATTGACGCCTAGGCGTAAAGGAAGTGGCAGCCCCAGCATTAGAAGGTTTGAAAACATATATTGAAGGAGAGATATGGCAGGCCAAGATCATTCAAGTTAGTAATAGAGGAAAGTGTGTTCCGCAGAACTAAGGAGACCTAGGAGAGTAGTAAACTGTGATGTCTATAATCCATCCCAAATCTATGTTAATAGTTCTTCCACATATCTTCTCCATTTTGTTGTTATGAAAATATGATAATTCGAAGTCTTGCTTGAATGAGCTCCAGGATCAAGCTTCTTTGTTGCGAAATGAGCTAACTCCGAATCAATTTCTAGATATGAAATAAGAATCACAAATTTAGTGCTTTATTCGGCGGTCAGTTTTTGAGAGAACTCGAAGTCGCCTCCTTCGGTCCTATTTATGCTATTTTTCCTCCGTCGTCATCGGAAACTGTTGCTATAATGATGGTGGGCACTGCTCCATCATCATACTACAACAGCGGCACTATTGTAGAGCTCTACCGCGGCCCTACAACAGCTGGTACCGTTGTAGAGCTCCAACGCACAAGTAAACAATGCAAGGTGTGATCGCAATTTACAACATTCTTATTTTCGTATCCCATGCAAACTACAATACGAGATACGTTTACTGTACGTCCTTTAAATGGTTCGTTCCACTCATCAGAATATTAAGGTTCTTCCACATCCTATATTTATGATTCATTCGTATCCTAATGACCTATCACTCACAAAGCTTTTCACAATCTTTTAGGAATGAAATGTCGTGATTTGTTAGTCAATTTTTACTTTTGTATTACAATTTAGTAATTTGTTAACTTGACCGTCTTACATCCCCTTCTTACTAGTCTTAACTAGTCTGTTTGTGCTCTTCTCTTGATTCGTTCAAGTCGTATTTGAATTTGCGTAGTTTTGCTCCATTTCGTTCGTTTGCATCTTATCGTGCGTTTTTGCATCTCTCCATCTTAGAAAAGGGTTTTGCATCCTTGGTTTACAAATCTTTGAACGTCCTTCAATGTCCAATGTCTTTCAAACATTCGGAATGTTGTTTTTGATTTCATACCAAATGTTTTTTCTACGTTTACAAAAAGCAGGATCTATAAAGTGGCAATAAACTACAATCATGCCAGGTTAATTATCGTATAGAGGAGTAGAGAACATTTTTCAACTCTTCGATTCTCTATTCCAATGGTTCAGGATAGGGACAATTAGAACGGGAATTAGAAGGGACAATCCGAACGGTGTTCGACTTGACCTTACTAACACGCAGTATCAGCGGTTTCTTTAAGTCTTCACAAGCCTTAGTAACAGATTGTAATAGATTTCAGTTCTCTTCTTGCACGAAAAAATGAAAATAATTGGGTTTCCTCGATAAAATTTGTTAGTTCTTTATGTTTAGACAAAGCTATAACATTTGTTTTTAATTTTTATTTGTGACTTGGACATTCGACTTCGAAATTGGACTGTTTATGGCTTATTAGGATTGTTTTTACTATCCATGTTAGCCTCTTTTCAAATAAACATGTAATAAACCAATTTCTATTTGCCATATCAACACATTTAGAATAGGTTTAGTTTAATTGAATACGATTTAATAAGTGCATCCATTGCAACTATTATAAATTGTTAACCTAACGTTGCTTGGCATGAACAAATGTTATGATTTTGCCGGCCATATAATGACTTATTAAACTGATTGATACCGCGTAGTTGGATAGTCAGTCCTCACTAGGAAAGATGGTGCAGATAGTATTTGATCCTCGGATTTGTCGCTTGATGACCTGTCGCCTCGGCCATAGACTGTCCCAATTGGTAGATATACCCATAAGTGAAAAAGAGACATAGGCCAATCCGGTATTATTCATTTATACATACAGCTATTCGATATGAGTTTAAAAAAAGCGATACAAATGAATGATTCATATTATCTAACTCGTGCCATAAGAAAACCATTTGCAATTGCGATATCATATTCAGTTATTTGATATTGATTTGATTCAATTTTGCAATCGAAACGATTTCGAACATGGAATATATTTCGTGTTCGATTCATCCGTACTGCAAGCATCTTTGTAAAAGATATCCAAAACAAACGACGTAATCGTTGCACATACATATCACATGACGAAGCATAAAACGACAACATTCTCACCCTTACGCCTCAAGCTTTACATTCATTACCATCCTCGGTTCAACTCGTTTCGAAATATGTGTTCCCCAGTTGTAAAGCAATTAAGAACTCTCGGATGAGTTTTCCTACCGTTGCCAAAGTTTCCTAATTGTACAAAGTTTACCTAGCCTGGTGTTGCCGCAAAACACGGCCTAGCAGTCCGATCCAACACTGGACAAACGTAACCTCCGAAACCAATCTTGACATGACAATGAATAAATCAGCACCGGCACGAACCACAATGGACTTCACCAGTAATGGAAGTCACCGATGTTTTTTGAGGTCCATTGCAGTTTTACTACATCTTCCGGGCATGATCGATGGTTCGGTTTTGAGCAACGAAAAAAGCATGTAAATTCGTTCTAACCGACATGGGTTGTTGAAGTGCAAAAGAAATTCCCCCTTGATTCCTGGCATCCCAAACCTTCCCACTGCATCCCAAACCAACTCAAGAAACTGCCCATCTATGAGACGAAATTTCGTCAATCAATTATGCAACGGCCGATCCATCCGGCTGACATCTAGAGCGAGTGTTTGGCCGTACTGATTTCCTTCGGCACTTTAGGGCTGCCCAGTAGGAGACATGTAGAATGCAATCACGTGTAGTAAAGTGAAGTGAAGCTGACTGGCGAGAGTGCTAGTACAATTTGCATATGTGTCATCAAATGTGGCCCCTTGGTTCAAACTTCTCAAAAGACTACGATAGTTACAAAGAAGACAAAAGTGGTTTACATAGCTGTAACTCGTCTGGCAAAATGAGCATATCCCGTTCGGAAAGAGTCGCAACTGTTAGTGAAAAATAATTTTCTTCCATATCCCGTACATTGGATACAACTCCTCCCCGTCCCGCCCATCGAACAGATCGTTTACAATGGAGACACATTGGAGAGGTCTATTCATTGAGCAGAGTGTACAAGTAAAAAAACAAATCTCAATCAAAGGTACCTCCAATCCAGCTGGCTGGAACAGGCCGACCACATGGAATAGCATGGCGAAAGAAAGTTGGTGACACTGCTTTCGGGCAAACAGAAACTGGCTTACCAGAAAACATGCAAATGGTTTCCGCACACAACTCAGCGTAATTGAAGCAATGTGTTTGACTACTGAGCAAAATTGAACCCATGGCTTCTTCTCGTGTCCGATCAGGTGGCTTTGAGCGTGATGGCTACCAGCAGTTTGCTAGCCTCACGAGACAGTTGAAACCAGAAGCATAGAGAGAGAAAGAAGAGAGTAAGAGAGAGAGAGAGAGAGAGAGAGAGAGAGAGAGGGATCGTTTCAATGCAACAACAAAAAATCTAAAAAGTAAGTGTAATGCGTAATGGAGAGCTCTTCAGGCCAGGCTTACCTGGGGTTGTGTCGCTCGGATCTCTACGGTATGTGCGCCATAACCAAAGTGCACCGATCCGAATGCTACACATAGCCCAGAGCTGATTGATTTCCTTGTCGATACGAATGCCTACAGGTGTTCGATACTCACCCGGTTAGCCATTCCATCCGTCCCACCCAGCCACCAGCCTCGGAAAGGCAAGCCACACGGCAAGGACACACAAAGTCGTGATTTGATTTCAATTTCCTTCTGGATTTCACCGGACATCATTCTGTCGGAAGCAGACCAGCCATCCGAACCATCAACCCAACCCCGGAACCAGTTCTAATTCGTGTGCTATTTTTTGAACTTCTTCACTACCAGTCTGCAGCGGTTCAAAAGGAATGAAGCTTACTGGCAAAAAGGGCATCCAATATGGAGGCTGCCAGTGTTGCATACAGTCGGCAGAGAAGCCGCGGGTGGGCGTTGTTTGGAAAACGAATCCATTACAGACACCATGCTGCACCATCGGAAGCTTTCGGAAGCTGTCTTCCTTCCATTCGGTGCTGCGAGTACATCATCCGCAGAGTAGAATGCAACATCGATAAATGCTTTTAGACATGTGTACCAGGTCTAGCAATTTGTTCGGCCAACAAAACGAACCGGTCAGGGCCGTAGCATGGTGGGTAAGAACATTTTTTGGGAGCACAAGCTACCAGCCGTTACTAGACCGTCAAGTACCGTCGAGAGGGATTTCATTCCAGACCGGAATGACTGAATGCGATTGTAAATATGTGTATGGTAATCGTATCTGAAGCGTAAAGCATGGTTTTAATACGTACCATTGATGGGTGTAGCGTTGAATTTGAATAAACATTAGTTACGTAGAATTTATTTTTTACAAATGAATGGTATGGCCACTTCCCCGTAGTACCGCAATGGTATTTAATTAGTATTATTTGTCGAACTTATTTTTCCAAACCCTTCACGCATTACCATCCGAATCCACTTGTTGTTTTGCAGAATTCATGTATTTCCGTAGTGATTGCAGTCGAAGCATTATTCATTATATCGTCAACGACAACAATGTGTTTAATGAGACAATTAGAGCTCGGCACACTCGGCACTGTGAAGCTTAAACGGATGCTCGTCATCCCAAACAAGAGTGAGCTTGCTGATAAACGACTCGCAAAAGGTCCACGAAATGAAAAGCGTACCCTGAAAGGTTGTCTTTCTTCCTTTGCTACTATCCTATCCCAGCATCGCTACCCCTGAATGTTAGCCAGTAAAAAGGACACATATACATACCAATTATCAAACTCAAGTACTTGGCAAAAAGCTTCCAATATGGCGAATCGGTCTTGTGACATTTCCGTTTGCCTATAAGAATTGGTCGGATAATGTGTACGCCAACAACACAACGAAGCAAATCCACGCATTGAACGGCAAGCGCAATCATTTGGACGGTGTTCATTGAGCCTTCGTTTGCTCTTTGCGGTATGGAAAACAACGGCCAGGACATTTGCCAACGACTTTCGCATAATGTCACAGTTTTTCCGATCACGGGTCGTGAGTTATTTGTCGACAGTCTGTCCCTTACCCGCTCGGGCCGTTTGGTTGGGTTTGGCCTCTCACTACAACCGTGCTGCAGCGCAAACATCAATCAAAAAGCAAAGCCTTCGCACCGAACAAACGAAACGACTCACGACTCCGAACAGGGCCAGAAACGAGAACCGTTGCTCGACCAACCATTCCTACAAAAACGGTTGACGTGATTAGCTTGATTTGGCTCATGAATTTCTCAATGTCAACGCACAACTTTCGATTCGGAGCATATTAAATGTATCGCTAATGCGTGTCGTATATCATTTTCACCTGACAAAACCATCTATGTGAGCGTATCAAGCAAATGGAACATTCGAAGACATATTGGACCGTACTTGGGTGTAGGTTTCGTACGATTCGGTTGAAGCAACCCACACAAAACCCTATGGAAGTTCTTTTTGTGAGCGTGTATAGATGTACGCTACGCAAGAAATGGCAAGGTTGGTGGAAACATGTTAATCAATTAGTACTTTCGACGTTCGTTATTGTTCTTTGAACGCTTTTGTGTTATACGGTACATGTTTTTCCACACATGTTCTAACAAGAGGTACACAATCCACGCAGACACTTTCAGTTACTTACTGAAAAATGTTTGAAAAAAATGAATGCAGATGTAAACACAATGCTACTTCACCTTACTACACTAACACCTCAAGGAGATATAATTACAGTAACTGTTGGAAAAATAGTTCAACAAAATCAGGAATGAATACACCGTGTCCAAAAGTGTCCGAACAGCAAAAAGGTTGTATAAAATACTGTATAAAGCATGTGCATTAAATTAAAAATAAAACTACACATCTTTATTTAATGAAACGGTTCAATGTATCCTTAGTCGTCTGACACGAAAATGTTGAACTTCTTTTCGTTCATGATTGTAACATTCTACTAGAACTATTCCGGTATGAGCAAACTCTAACTGTTCTTTGAAGAGATAAACGGCTTCTTCCTTGCATTGTAACCTTGACATTTTGTTTTGTACGGCTCACAATTTCAATCGGGATTTTAAAGTGTGGAGCAATTTTCCTGGATAATTGTTTTTAAACAAAGAATTTGTTATAAAATAAGTTTTTGTTTACCAGCCTAGGTACTTTTTTAAGTAAACAATGTTTGTCAAAATAATAGATTAAATTTATGGCTTTACTAGCACTTACATACAAAAAAGATCAATTTTAACACTGAATGCATTATTCATTAATTGATGGAAAGAATCTGACAGTTTATACTGTTTTTCAAACGATTACATTCATTAGTACACACTGAAGGATATTTTTTAACACAAAGTAGTTACAGAAATTCATCCACAAAACAGAATTATACTAAACAGGATTCTATTATAGTTCATTAACACATTCTTTAATAGTTCATTTTCCGCTTCAGTATAGTTCCCTGTTGTGAATAAATTCCTGGAACTAATTACTAAAACCTATCCAACATCATGAAATTAGTTGAAACAGTTTATAATCTAGTTTTCTAGCGAAAGTGTTAACGGTTCAGAGTAGTTCGTTTGCTTAAGTGTATCATTTTACGCTGTTGAAGAGTGTGTTATATTATTGTAATGGCATGAAAGGGCCCTAGGATTGGCCGCTTGAAGAAACTTTCATTCTCAGAATTTGAAACATATTCGCCTAGTCTGGGAACGAACTCTAGATAATTGAGCGGCAAACGTTTATAATAAACGATTTTAATAATAACCAAAGTTTAAAAATGCATTGAAATTTTCAACGAGCAGCAACGAGCTTTAATGCCAGGCGACACCATGTAAGTGACACTTAGCATCACGTGCAGCTCTAGAAGATGCGTTAGTGATTTCTTAGCGATGGGATAAAAATTAATGTATTGAAATTGGAAACTTGGCATAAGTTACTT
The DNA here is from genome assembly GCA_000473375.1 of Anopheles culicifacies. Lineage (NCBI taxonomy): Eukaryota > Metazoa > Arthropoda > Insecta > Diptera > Culicidae > Anopheles > Anopheles culicifacies. Next base: position 19,668 of record AXCM01003292.1, read on the forward strand.
TATATACAAGTTGCGAAAAAAGCTAGAGTGCAGAAATTGCAGGGACTTTACAGTGTTGAATACCTGAAAATATTGTCTCTAAATATTACAAGATCGATTAATCCCACTCTTGGAAAAGATATTTGGAATTTACAATACAGGAACCTTCTATTGACACGAAAAATCAATCCATATTCATCCGCAACACAGAGGTGGAAACTTCGGACCCCATCTCCTTCAAGCCAATACAGATACGCTTACGTTCATGACGTAGACATTATTGTATCATGATTTTTCTACATAGCGGAAGGCAGAAAACTGCAGCGACAAGTTCATCGTTGTTGAGATACGCGCTAGGGTGCTGACTACTGTTGCGCGAAAAACAAATAACAGTGAGTAATAGATTTAAATCTTTCCAACGAATGCATTTCAAACCGCTAAAGAAGCTTTTAATGGGAGTATGAGTAAGATGGATTGAAATGACTCCCAAAGAGTTGTTAAAACCCTTTGCGTATTCCGCTCATCAACTCTCAAAAAGTGGTTTAAATTCTTTACGATTCGAATCGCTTTGGCAACTAACATCCCCCTCAGGGTTAGATAAATTGAAACAACCCTCAAAAAATGTATTAAAAGATGCTATGGGAAATAAGAAAGGAGTAAGAGAAATTTAATTCTTTGAAAAGAGTAGTAATTCTCATTTCTAGTACTGACCTAATGCTGACTTGAGTAGTATAATTTGAGGAAACTCCTTCACTCATGACACCTTTCGCAATTATTGGAGCTGAAATTATATATAGAACCTGTAGTATCGAATTCCTCGCAGACACATTTGAGAGGAAAATTCTCAGGAGCATTTTTATCCTCGTATGAGTTCTAGGACTGGAGCAGCTGTAATAACATCGATAAGTTGTATGTAGTAAATTTTTCATCTTTAAATGAATTTGAATTTGATCTGCAGATGGAAATTCCAAGGGAGTTATGAGGAGTGTTTTTTTGCTTTCAAACGCGTTAAGAAGCTTGGTGTTATATAATTTTCTCTTACAATTCATAATTGTACAACTTAAAAGAACATATTATTTCTATTCTTAAGAAGCATTTCAACTTTCTTAACGACACACAATCATCTTCATTTATCACTCCACTTAGCACTATCGCCTTCATCTTGTCCGCCATTTCTATTGCTCTGCCGTTTATTAAACGCGTTTCATCAACCAGCTCCCTGCGTTTACTATAGGTGGCATGTGTAACTGCAATAGTGATTCCTCTTATCGTTGAGCGTTCCTTTTTTCAGTAAGCAACCGCTTTGTAGCCACGGTCAGTTTGCCATACCACACCCAGCAGGAAAGAAATATCGTTTTTAAAGTCACTCCACACTGCGCATCGCTTGGGTAATGTTTGAACCTGTTCCCGTTATCAATCAAAGCCAATATTGAATGAAAAACACCTCCTCGGTGACACGTGCACGGCACACGTTCGCATCTGCGGCTGGTGATAGTGTCATTGGGCAATCTGTGTACCATTACCCTGTGCTGGATAGATCCCTCGGGCGAACGAAGCTCGGTCGCACTGTCGAAGTTGGGAACGATTGTGCTGGTAGACTGCGACCGAAAAAGGAACCGGGTGTGTTTGTCTGTTTGTTTGTTTTCGGTGGCCACCCCAACGTCAAGCGCGTTCGGTCAGCGATAAATCAGTGAGCGATCTGTTGCCTTCTTGGGCCTATCGAGGAAGAAACCGGCCCGAATTTTGCCTGCAGCACACCACAGTCACCGTAGTGTCACTGCACGGACTTTTCCACTACAGCGACATCGGATCAACAAAGTCACACTTCTCCAAGTCAGTGGACGCAGTCACGTCGACGCTTGATGACATTAGGCATTGGCTTTTAGGCTGCGTTTGCTCAATTTCGCGGATTAGCATGCTGTCCCGGTTCCGGTCCCGGTGGTGTGCGACACATCCCTACCACACGCTGGGAAGGGATTTATCGAATAAATTACCATTATTGACGGCACTCGCAAACAGAGGCGGAACTAAAGTGTGCCCGTCGGCCGTACAAACAGTGCACAAGCGCACAATAAAAATATTGATACCAAACATTACTCACCTTAATTAGCTTGTTTTTCATGCGAACGTATTTGAGCATTCGGTTCGGTTGGGAGAAGAAAAACTGCCTTAGCTAAGCCGGGGACACGTGCACAAAGATAATGCATTCGCATTACGGTTTTCCTACAGTAGTATCAAACATATGAAACCTCTGCACTACTGTTTTCTTAACCTCGCTCCGTACCATTTAGGGATAACGATACACGGCCAACCCCTCCCGCATTGACGCTGTTGTTACACTTGATCAAAATTGAAGCATTAACCAAAACAGTTTTCTATGAAACAATCCCAACCTGGGGGCGATAAGCAGCCAAACATTATGCAGAAACCTCTTTTCTGATTTTTGGGATCACGTGGGCGTACCCGTGGCTTCCAGCCGGACAATCGTATAATTTTATTTATGCTTTCAAACTGCGTCAACAATCCGTTCAATTCGCGATTATGAAAGGATGAAAAAATATTTGCACAACGCTTCAGTGCAATGCAGGCCTTTTGGGAACGTGAACATGTTGATTTTGCTTTGCTCTTTGTTTTTGGGCTATTCCTTCTATCGGAACATCGTTGAAATGACCGTAAAAAGGGTTGCATCCGATTGGCTCGAGGGCTGGTTACATACGTCCCTTGCATATTGACTCTGTTTTTAGCAGTAAAATAATCCGGTTCGTTATGAAACGTTGCCTAACTAGCACTGTGTGTACCTCCTTCGGTTCAATCAATAGTTCAACCGGAATACTTTAAAACGGAACATCGGTTTATTGACCTTCACGAAAACCAAACAATATTTCATATTATAAAACATACAGGGAGTAACTGAATGTAAGAATAAGTGTAGAAATATTGTTAATGTATTTTTACGAATTATTTATCTCTATGTTTTAGTATACATTAAAACAATGAATTAGAGTGATATTGTCTGATGATAACAATAGTATTGAGCTCAAAGAATCAATCCTATTAATCAGCTGTAAAATCTCCTTCGAATCATAATTCTACTCGCTAACGTTTCATATAAATCTGCAAATATTCGAAGCTTTTTTTTTTTTAATTCATTAAGAACGGCCAGGCCGTATTGCTACATATTCGAAGCTTTACGCAATTGAATTTAAATTGTAAGGCAATCAATAATTCAATTGTTTTCTTTTACTGAGGAAACACTATTTTACACTTTCTTGTCCGTTTCTAGAAGTTTTATTTCAGTAATGTTTTATCTTTCAAATATTAGTCGTACAGAAGTTTCAATTCAATAAATTTAGTTTGAGAATTCATTCAAACTCACAAATCTGTGTAAGTATCATCGAACACTAATCGTAAAGTCTGGGTTCTAGTATGATTTTCGTCAACAGTAACTGATTTTGGAATCGGCAACGTAGCAAATGCAAGTTATGAAGTATTTATTTATTTATTTCTTAATAAATCCATGAGACTAAGTTTCTTTTAAATTTAAGTGAAAAATTTACACGAAAAGAAATACTCAATTATACTGAAAAACTATAGATATGTAACATGTACATTGAGTACATTTTTAGTAAAATATGTGTTTGTAATTTTTATCATTATAAAATATAATCGCTCATTTGTAAAGTGAATACTAGTCCACCAACCAAGTTGACTAATTCGTTTTATTTGTGGTAATTAAAGGTTACAATGTTTGGAGTGGAATGCAAGATGACAGTGCCGAACAAGTAGTTGGAACTCTTTAAATCTCACCGGAGGTTATGGCATAGAAATGAATCCAGTGAGCTAACTACTCAACATAGCTCTAGAAGGTATCATGAGGGCTTCGAAAAAAAAAAGAAAAACCGATTTTACCCGTTGATATATCCGATAAGCGTGGGATTGTATCACAACTGCATGAACAACGGAAAGAAGCCATGGATAGAGTTTCCTGGAAACGGATTGAATTTATAAGAAAAACAACTCTTTAGATCTTCAATATGTTATACTATCTTAAAAATGTACTATAAATCACGATTCTCTCTCGTCATTTTACGCTGGTATTTTACAAAATTTTTGTTTCGCACACTGTTAGAGTGTGTTGAAAAACCCACAACTTATTTTAAAATAAAGAACTACTAAAATTGTAGTTCATGTCCAGTACAACGATTCAGCATATTCGTTCATCCAATTCTTTCTACTCAAGATCAATCTGACAAAAAAAAAGGCAGTCGTACATTAAATTTTAAATTCCTCTCAATTGCCGACTCACCTGTAACAGAGCACGCATCCGTGACATGACTCCACTTCTAATTGAGTAATGAATAATGCATAGTATGAGTTTCATCCTTCCCGGCCGTTTTAATGAATTGCTTCTTCGCTTCACACACATACACACAGCTGCCTGTACGGTTTGCTTATTTTTCCTTCAGTTTAAAACCCTTCTCAAACAACATCAACTCTGTCGGTACAACATTTCCTTCCCCCCTGGTTCATCTTACAGTAATCGTACCTAAGGTAATCCCAATGATCACGAAAAGATTTTCTCGGATAATGCTATCCACCTTGCATTATCCGTTTCATCGTTTGGCAAACGTGATCCGTGGCTAGTAAACCACCAACCCGTTGAAATAATGAAACACCACAGGCACTCAAACTGCTCGACCCAGCTAGTCCAGTCTAGTCCGGTCTCGGGTCAACCGTTTGAAATGCTTCTACAGCCTTCCGGCGGCTAGTCCGGAGGTAAGGATAATCATTAGAACAATCCAGCCCTAGCTAGCTAGCCGTTCTGCGAACAGCGAAAGGAGTAAAATCAACTCGAAACCAATGGCAAATGCTACAATTTTTATTTCTACACTTGAACTAGGCCCCAAACCCCGGGGCTTTTTTTTCTTTCTCTCCAATTTGCCCCTTTTCGCTCCTGCTTGCAAGTCCTTACATTTTGAGTTAAAGTTATTTTTTGTACCCACAGTATTCTTGCTCCTCCCGGAACTGGCTTCCACGCCAAGAGTAATCAAATTGAATTTGTACCAAGGAAGAATATTCTCCATGTTGCTCCTCCTGGCCATTCTTGAACTCTGCCCATCCACTCTTAAACCTTAAACACAACCATTCCATTTGACCAATCTTTCCAACAACGGTACGAACTTGTTGAAGATATTTAATTAGTTTCCACCCAGCAAACCAAAAGGAAACAATAGAAAATGTGCTGACCAAAAGCCAAAAGCGGCGCTCAACAGCGCTGTTGCTGGAAAGTAAAAAAAAATATCATTAATTATTGGTTTGTTGCAAATCTCGCTGTTTCTCTAGCATCCCATTTCTCATCTACGTCTGAACTAATTTGACTTCCTTTATTCAATCTGTGACCAACCAAGCGACGGTTTAGCTGTTAAAAAAGTGCCCACCAGCATTCTACGAATATACACGCCTATTAAACATTTCCTCCCGGTGGCGTGGCATGTCGCTCGAGAGTGAGTCAAGTGAGCAGTTTTTATGCATTCGTGAACATCGAACCATTCTGTGTGCAGAGACATTTGCCGTATGAAAATCGATCAATGTAAAATGTTTGTGTGTACTTTTTTGTGTGTGGTACCAATTGTAACACCTGTTAGGAAAATAGTTTCAATTAAATGAAATGTCACTCCTCGTTTCTGCGCATTTTATAATCGATTATTGAACAGGGCACATACAAAACATACTAAAATAACTAACAGTGTTTTACTATACGTGATGCCACGTAGCAATCAAAGCATAGCTAAGCTTAATTAAAATGCATAGAACAATTTTCTATTTTGAGCATGTCAGCCCAACATAAAGAAGGATAACCATTTGCATTGCGTTCTGACTCCAGTGCTGTTCCGAGACGAAACAAAAGCACATTTTTATTTACAACCCTTTTGTCATCCTTCAATTAATTTTAATTACGTTTTTGTTACAAGAGTACTTCTAAATTCAATTTCGAATGGATACATTTTGACTATCGCTTTCCAATAGTCAGTTGTATAGTTTTGGTTTGCATTAAATAGCATGTTACGTCACATTCCTTCCTGTACAGTTTATATTACCATGGCGATGCAAACCTTCCATTAGCCATTGATTAAAATGCAAAACTGCATCACTTTTACGATCCAAATGACAGGTTCTCGGTATGTCAAGGTGTACCGAATGCGAACATTGGAGTGTTTTCCGATGACAATCAATTTTACTGCCGCCTCACGTCAGCGCCCTAACTCGATTGACGCTAATGATAAGCTCGCTATCACCGACGTCACTCGTTTCCATTTTAACCCCTATTGCCACTCAATCAAACGTGCCGACCCCAGCCGAAATTGACCGGCGGCCCATTAGCTCCGGAAAGACGTAATGGGATACAGTTTCCTGTTCCATTTTTTTTTCTCCCTGATTTTCGTCCCAAAACCGACCGGACGATGGACATCAGTGCACGAAAATCTGTAGCTAATTTTTTGTCTTACTCCTGCCTAACCCGCCTGTGACCTTAGTAACGACAGTCAAGAGCCTGTGCACGGCTGTGCCTTACAGCCAGTTGTCCTACTGCAATCATTCCCTCGCACCATCGTTCATGCTAAGTGTTCAACGAGCCACATGCCTTACTGCCTGGTTGGCCAATAGATTAATAGCGCACGATAAGGATGAGTCCCTTACGAGCGACAGCCCGATTTTGGTAGGATTAAGTAATTTTCCCCCGGAACAGCCGGAGCAACACACGGGCCATCGATACGGACAGGACAATGTGTACCATGGGTGATTGTTGAGCACAGGCTACAAGTTCACTTCCATCGTTCGGTGTGTCTCCCGCGCTGCGTGTCGTGGCAAGAAAAATCTGTCCCATTTCACCCCAGGATCACACCGAAACGTCAATCCATTTTTGGTACGATTATCCGATAACATTATCGAGAGCAACGTGAGGAATTATTGACGCATTAATTTCAATGCTGGAAATGCTATCAACTGCTTGATGTATTAGACGGTACATTTTTTTATCACACAGAAAGAAGAAGCTTAGTAGATAGTGTGGTTTTTCCTCTTTGAAATACATTGTACGGAGGATTCAGATTACCAATTGCCACTAATATTAAGTTCATGGATATAAGGTGTAAACGGTGCAGTAATAAACATGCTCTATGCAATATAGACTGTAATTTGTTCATTTTATACTTAATCAATTCTTGGAATGTACGATGGCAATTTTAAATACAGTTGCTGCTAAAGTCAGTGTACATAAAAACGGAGTATTAATTCTGTTTAAGAATTTTATTTTACCTTCTCACGTAACTGGCGCTACAACCGCTTCGCAGTCTTGGTCTGCTGCAACAATCCTCGATACCGCTGACGATCCAGCACCGTCGTCAGCCAATTCGTTATCCCAGCCGTTCGAGCGGACGCTTTAACATCTTCACTCCATCTCAATCATGCCTACCACACTTCCTTTGTTCGTGTGGACGGTCTAAAAGGACTTTATGGACTGGGTCGTCCGAGGTGTCATTCTCATGACATGACCCACCGGAGCCTCTTTCTTCCTCTTTTTTTGTGGCTCTACAACCTCGAGAGATCTGGGCCTGCCATTTGGCCTGCAACGAATAGTCAGTCCTGCGTACGGGAGAATTACCGAGGCGCTCCCACACCGCAGCCTGGCGAGTCTAATTCGCTACACGATGGTGAGATCATCGTACAGCTCATGGAGCTCGTCATTGTAGTTGCTCCTCATTCGTCTTTCAATTTATAAATCCTTCTGAACATTTACCTCTCGAACGCAGCTAAGCCAATTTTGGACAAAGTCTATGTCTCAGAGTACTCAGAGTATGAAAGTACTGAGACTGTGAATGTTCTGTACAGTCCCTGCTTCGTCTTTCGAGACAGGTATTTAGAGTGAAGAAGTGTCCTCAGGTTGTAGTATAACCGGTTGACGGCCAGCACACTTGCGCGTAGCTCAACATCAATGTTGTTGTCGGTGCTGACGACATCAAAAGTCACTTATCTGTGCATCACCCCTGCGTAAATCAGTATTTGTGTTTGTTAGCAGAGCCGCTGGTGGAGCCACCATCATTTTGGTTTGTACTTTCTACTAACTCCCAAACTTCCGAGATTATTTTTTGTAAGGGAAATGGCTTTTCTTCTTGCTTAAATAGTACTGCTACCTCGAGAAGTCTTGGTCTGCAGTTTTTGACATCCGTTACTTGGAATTACCCGCATCAGAATAGTCAGTTCTGCGTGAGAATGGGATTCAAACCCCGGACCTTCCGTTAAACGGTGGCGTTGGGTTTGTAAAAACCTAACCAATCACTAATCATCGATGGTTCATTGATAAATATTGAACTTGTTAATGAACAACATGATCTTTCACGGTGCACTGATGCCGTGGAAGGATCGAGAGTCCGAAGGTCAGATGACCTGTAAACGGCCAAATAACGAGCATCTGGGTGTAATATCTATATATATATATCGCCGGATCAGTAAGAATTAGTACGGAGTACTGAGAATTAAGTACGTAAATAAATACTACTCTATCAAATTTGCAGTATTCGATCAGTAACCTTAAGAATCAAATATAGA
>KI423389.1:8740-35567 GCA_000473375.1 Anopheles culicifacies
CTTCAAAAATACCTATTAATTAAACATTATATCATTCAGGTTTTTTACATAACGGAAAGCTTATTATTCGTTTGTTATTCATTTGTGCATAAATGCGTTGGTATCAGAAATGGAAAACATTTTGATGCTGGCAGCTCTGGAACTACACCGATGGCAACACAGCTGTCAGCGCATAGAGTTGCAACATGTCAAAAAAGCTCCCGTGTGCGGCTAAAATTAAATTTAACGATAATCAGACGCGTCAACAAGAATAAACAATTGGTACTGTGTGCTGTGTTGTGTGCTGCTGTGCATAAGAGTGACTCGCCGGTTAATTACGATTCAGTGCTTCCAGTTTTATTTGGCCGTAAGCGTACAACATGGAACCGATGACGCTGGGTAGCCCAAGCGGCAGTTCACTCACCGGTGCAACCGGTGCCGGAACTGGTTATTTGCCATCCTTCCTGATGGGAGATCCACCTACCACGCCGCGCCCGAACACCCTATCACCGACCCGGGGTCGAACATCGCTTACCTATTCGCACGGCTTGATGGGGTCACCATCGGACGGGTTGCGGTCTCCTACGATGCTGCAGCAGCAGCAGCAACAGCAGCACCCTCATCAGCAACAGCATCATCATCAGCAGCTTTCTTCCTCCTTTATGCATCCGCACACGCCCCAGCCACATCCGCACTCTCAGCGATATCTGCACAACACCCAAGCGCCGCAAGCTGCCAACTTGACGAACCACTTCCGCAATGAATCGTTTGATGCAAACTCCAGCATTACCGGGCCACCGACGCAAGGATTATTTGACTCGTGGCGGAAAGAGAAACAGTTGTTGCAAACACCAATCCGAACAAACACCGATCGGGCCTCCGCTGGCAATGCGGCAGAACAGGCAGGCGTGCCAAATGCGCCCTACAACGAGTCGTTCCTTAACCAGAGTGGATTCAACCTGTCGCGCGTAATGTCTCCGATACCGATAGCAACGGATTACAATCGAAACACGAGCGTCTCGTCTTCTCCAACGCCATCGCCTTACGGCGGACAGCAGCAGCAGCAACAGCATGCACACACGCAAGTACAGCAGGCCGCCAAATCATGCAATTGGATAACCGTGTTTGGGTTTCCGCAAAATGCGGCGTCCAAAATTCTGTCCCACTTTATTGGCATTGGCACGATCGTGGACAAGCAGGCACCATCACCACAGAACGGTAACTGGGTGCATCTACGCTACAGCTCGCGGCTCGAGTGTGACCGTGCGCTCAATTACAACGGACGCATCATAAGCCAGGGTTTGATGATCGGCGTACAGTATTGTAACGATCCGGCCATCGTCGGGAAGGAAAATGAAGGAAACGAGAACGATGCTACCCAAGCAGTAGCGTCTCCGGAGAAACCGCTGTGGCGTGTCCGATCGCTAATGAACATGTCGTACACGGCGATGCAGGACCCGCAGGCTGTCGTTTCGACGCCTTCCGTACAGAAACGCGGCACCGGTATCGTTAACAAAGCGATGGATCTTTTCTTCGGATGGTAAAACGACCAGCCACGTGCAGGAAAAGTGGTACATCTAGCCAATAGCGGATTGGAAACGTATAATATGTAATTTTCCTTTAATAAAATTGTAAAATGGTTAGAAATAATTAAATAAGTTTATTGCTTGCGACAGAGATCGATTGATGTGCGGATTCTCTGTGCCGTGTTGCTAACGAGAGAACGGCTTTTATTCACGCTTTTGCCTACCATCTTTAATCTTGTCTAGTTTACCAGTTCATCATACCAAAGTTCGGTGCTTCACACTAACAGCTCGTACAGGTAGCTTGCACATTCGTTCAGCTTGGCAAAGTTTGGCACCTCGTTGCTAATGTTAAACAGTATCTTATCCGTTAGGGTACCGTTTGCCTTCACAGTTTCCGCTATTGCACCCATTCCCGGGCCGGGAATGCTTAACAGGTTGCCCAGTGCCTGATAACCTCGGTACGTCGCTTCATTATCCGTTAACCAGCACAACAGGTCGGCGGTCGTACCGGCAAGTACTTTGCAAAATTCTACCGACGAAACCTTGTCCAGCTGGGTCATCGTTAGGTTGAGATAGAAGCTGGCCAATGCAATCTGCAGGTTTGCACTGCAACCACCACGCACCGAACCGAACCGATCGACGATGGGGCGAATGTTTTCCACCACCACATTGCGTCCGGGCTGATGGGCGAGCATGTTTGTGAAGCACCGTGCGGACATTAGTTGATTCGCCGGCAAGTGGTTCGTGTGCTGCAGAAACGTGTCCATGAACGATGCATCCTCGAACAATTCCTGACAAGCACGCGGTTCCCGCACGATCAGTCGCGTAATATCCATGATGGGGAAGAGTTTCTCCGTCGGCCAGGTAGTGTACAGGAACTTCAGTGCCGTAAGGCAAGCCGAATTCTGTTCCCCGCACGTCATTACCTCGCCCGCGTACCGCACTATATCGTTCAGCGTTTCGTCCGACATGCGAAGGCTCTGATCTTCGATGTTACCGTTCAGTTCTCTGCGGGATAAATGGGTATTGCATTACTCGATACACGCTAACCATTGACTTGTTACTGTAACTTACTTCAACTTCACGAGCACCTTGGACAAATCAGCGTTCTCCAGCAAAATGTAGTGTCGGTGAGGGAAATGTGTGTTACTCTTCTTCACCTCCGTCGAGCCGGTTGTGTAGCTTGATCCACCGGTAAACGGATCCAAGTTGCCACTGTTTCCATTTGTCGGCCCTCCGTTACCCGCATTTGGTGCTAAGGCTACGTTCGGCGTTTGTGTCGTGTAACTCGACGCACCCGTAAATGGATCGGTATTGGCCGCGGAAGGTTGAAACTGACCACCAGAAGAGCCAGGCACGTAGCGCGATCCACCCGTAAATGGATCGTAGTAACTATTCGCGGTCGCACTTGCCACCGGTGCGCTGTCTGAGTTCTTCACGATAAAATTAGCCACCTGGTCGAGATATGCCTGGGGCAGATTGTGTTTATGAATAAACCGTTGCGCCACAAACCATGGATCCTCTCCGCGGTTGTACGGTAGCTTTAGGTTGGGCGCATCATCCGAAAGGTTGACTGAAAACACGTAATCGTACTCGCGGCCCTCGTACAGCTGCTTGCCGGTGTCACCATCGCTAGCTCCCATCACATCGCCGACACAATCCCATTTGCCGTTGGTCCACTGATAGCACAGGATCTTACCGTTCGGGTGTCGTACGATACGCGTTTGCCCATCACGCCCCTCCGAGAGTAACGATTCGGGACCGGGCAGATCGTTCACATTCATACCGCCCAGCTGTTTGGCTGACTCCGACTGGCGTACCTCAACTGCCACCCGATACGCAGCCAACGATTCCTCCGGTGCTGTACGTTCTTGGCTTTGCGTAAACACGCGCACGATCGCGTCACTTGTGCCGGTTACAATGTCTCCATTCCTTAGTCCCGCCACTGCCCACACCGATTGGGCCGGCATTTGAAGCGCATCGCCAAGGGCACCTTCGCGCAAGTGCCACATGCGTATGGTACTGTCCTCACTGCCGGTAATGAACACCTCATCGCCCCACGCATCCGAACGGCCGATGCTATAGATGTAGTTACTGTGTCCATGAAACTCTTTCACACACTCGTACGTATCGCTCCAGTACCGGATGGTGGCATCATTTGAGCAGCTCAAAAACCCACCCTTCGGCAAGGGACATAAGCCACGCACACAATCCTTGTGCCCCTTCAGTACTACCAGCTTCTCGCCCCGCTCGTTCCACACGAAGATGTTTTTGTCGGCCGATCCGGACACGTACCGTCCGTTCGGCAAACAAGCCACAGCCCATACGGCTGCCTCGTGGCCAACCAGCGTAATGTTTGCGTTCGATCCGGGAGCATTGGTCCAGATTTTCGCCGTTTTATCCCAACTGCCGGAGATGAGGGATGTGGCATTATGGCCGGCAGCCAACGCACAAACGGTGGACGTGTGACCCTTCAGTACACCGATTGGTTCCGTCGACCCACTGCCGGGAAATGGAAAAACGCAAATCGTTGCATCGTTACTGCCCGTACATATCCATCCATTCGTTTCCACCACCAGCACTGCACCGACGTAATTGGTGTGGTTCTTGAGCGTTTGCTTGTCCTCGTAACGATTGCTGTAATAATAAGGGAAAAGAGTTGGGATCAGGGAGTAATCCTTCGCGCATATACACACCGACTTACCCGCAAGCTTCCCAAACCTTAGCCGTTTTATCGCGCGAACCAGACACAACAAAGCCCGTACCTTCAGCAACAGCGCGTACATCTAGCTTGTGGCCAACCAATTCGCAGGATAGCTTGAAGTCTTCTATTTTCACCATTGTGACCGTTTATTCTTGCTTCGCTAGTGCCCAACGCGGTTAGAGGGTTTATTGGAAGATGTTTAATTAAATACGGATTGGGCAGAACTGTTTACCTTTTTGTTGTGGACACGCAAACCTGCATTCGCCTTCAAGACGATGTACGAAAATCACCGACTCACTGCTATTGCCGGCAGCTCTCGCTATACGGAAATGCAGCAGAATGAAAGAGATGGCAAGCGCTAGTGCTGTGCGTGTGAATGAGAACAAGCGATTGAGAATGCGAGTGAAGCACACGTCAAACACGCGATCTTTCAAACTTTTGGGTCATTATAAAATGCATGTTTTATTTGAATTTGAATATCAGTTCTGATTTTCATCTGTATCGAATTTTACCAGGATAAAGTGACCGTAATGTAGAGGATCAACCACGATCGCCTGAAATAGTAATTAGAAATGTAATTGTGCTGCGATTCGAAATTTCCTTGAAAACGTCCCAAATTATCTATCCATTCCTATGACAACCATCAGCACAACATCGCCACCAACGATGACAATTGGGGTTTGTTATTGTTATTCCCCATTCGTACTCTGGTAGTGCTGGGATGTGGCTATCGTACTCTGCAAGCGCATAATTTACTGGCGAGTGAACTAAACGAACTTATCGCAATTTTTTAGGCATGAAATGCTTAAAATGCGCAACCCATTAACGCTGCATACAACCATCAAGATCGGACGGCACTATTCGACAAGAGTCTGAATCAACTTGAGAGCAAGAAAAACACAGTCCCAGCATGACGAATGTCCGTGTGAATTGGGGTGAGCTATTCCCCAGCCGGAAGAGCGTCCTAATATTCTTAACCTACATGTCACTGTTCGTCAGCCAGGGTGAGATCATGATCTTGAACAAACGGTGTGCTTTTATTACTGCTTGTAAAACATTATATCTACCGCTTCGTTCCAATTGCAGGCATTCTGGTGACTGCTTCGCAACGATCCGATAACTCCTACAGCTACAATACCGTGCTAGTTGTGTTGCTTACAGAAGCACTAAAGCTAGTGATATCGGCAGGACTATATTGCAGAGAGTAAGCGCACACCATGTAGCGGCAAGAGAAAATGATAAAATGACCGAAAACTGATATCTTTGCGTCTTGCAGAAATAGCTTTCATTCGCTTATCGCGCGCATAGTTGAAGGAAGCAACGTGTTGCTGCTGTACTTTGTGCCCGCCTTTCTGTACTGCCTGTACAACAACTTGGCGTTTGTAAATCTGTCCACCTTCGACCCAACCACCTACTATTTGCTACTGCAGTTACGCGTAGTCATAACGGGCATATTATTTCAAGTATTGTCATTTTGCAACAATGTTATCGCCGATTCGTATGCTAATCCATAATTTCGTTCTTTTTTCTATTTAAGATTATCTTCAAAAAGTACCTAAGCCGGAAGCAATGGTTCTCTTTACTGCTTCTCACTGTCGGTTGCATGTTAAAGCAGTGGAACTTTTCTTTATTTTCAACCACGGCACCGCCTCTGACGGACCACGGCGATACCACCCCAGAAGCGAATGCAGCAAAACCACTGAAAGAAACCGAAGTGGATGGTACATTTCGCGGCAAAAACATTTCCGGATTCGATCTAAGCTACAGTGCCTTGCTAATACTGGTTCAAACCGTTTGCTCCTGCCTGGCAGGTGTCTACAATGAGTATTTGCTAAAGAAGAAAGGTTCCGATATTAATATCTACGTGCAGAACGTTTTCATGTATTTGGACTCGATTGTGTGCAACATGCTGATTCTGTTGCTGCAGGGGGAACTGGTCGGTGCATTCACGAGCGAGAACTTGCGCGAAATTGCGCGCTTCGAAGTGGTCATAATAATGCTTAACAATGCAGCGATCGGCATCATAACCAGCTTCTTTCTCAAGTACATGAACTCGATACTGAAAACGTTTGCCAGTGCTCTGGAGCTAATGTTTACGGCAGTTCTGTGCTACTTGCTGTTTGCGATTCCCGTTTATCTGAACACGATGCTGGCAATCGTCGTTGTTTCCTATTCCATCTATCTTTACTCGTTAAATCCAGTAGTTAATTTGGCTAATACGCCAGCCGCATCGAAGGCGGCTTTGAATGTATCACACCGGAATAACGGTGACCGCAAGACACTACTTACGATCGGTAGTGGAAAAACACGGTCACGAGCAAATGTTAGTGATTCCGAGGAAGATAACGTTGCACCTCAGTTGCAGGAGGTATGAAACCAGGGATAGGTTAGCGCATTTGTGCGCTGTACTTTACGATGTGTATTATATAGAGTGACTTTGAGCAACATACACCGTAGGATAGTATCATGGCAAACACTAGCAATGCTATCTATAAGATGCAGAATATATTTATTTCCTTCTTAGACCATACAGATTAGGTTTTTACAATGCACTGGATGGGAAGCATCAATTCACATTGCGATGCAAAGCATGCTGGACGAACATTAGTACTATGATATACTACGTTGACAAAATGGCTACACGGCCAGCCCAAATGCGTATTGATAAATAAAAGGTAATATACATCAAATCCATTTGTATTGCAAACACTAACGGATTCATACTAATTGTGAAAGTTTCCATTATGGACCCCAATCGCCACTTACAGCGAAACAGAAGAAATAGTTAACATGTTGCTTCTAGTTTCTAGGATACCTAAATTCATTCATTTACCATAAATCAAATTAAGAGTTCATAATTTTATTGACCTCCACATAAACGAAAATTTGACAAATAATTTTTTAAATCAATTTATCTAGTTTCAATCTTCGCCTTGTTCTTCTTCCTCGTCCATCTCTCCCTCTTCATCGGCTGTAGCTTCCTGGTATTGCTGGTATTCGGACACAAGGTCATTCATGTTACTTTCGGCCTCGGTAAACTCCATCTCGTCCATACCTTCGCCAGTATACCAATGCAAAAAAGCTTTGCGTCGAAACATGGCGGTGAATTGTTCCGCAATTCGCTTAAAAATCTCTTGAATTGCAGTTGAATTCCCAATAAACGTGGACGACATCTTCAGTCCACGCGGTGGATTGTCGCATACCGCTGTCTTCACGTTATTCGGTATCCATTCCACAAAATAGCTACTATTCTTGCTCTGTATGTTCATCATTTGCTCGTCGACTTCCTTCATCGACATGCGCCCACGGAAGATAGCAGCAACTGTAAGATAGCGACCGTGACGAGGATCGCAAGCGGCCATCATATTTTTAGCATCGAACATTTGCTGAGTTAGTTCGGGCACTGTTAAGGCACGGTACTGCTGGGCACCTCGGGAAGTGAGTGGGGCAAAACCAGTCATGAAGAAATGTAATCTCGGGAACGGAACCATATTTACAGCCAATTTACGCAGATCCGCATTCAGTTGACCAGGAAAGCGAAGACAGGTCGTAACTCCCGACATGGCCGCGGACACCAGATGGTTTAGGTCACTATACGTTGGCGTGGTCAACTTCAATGTACGGAAACATATATCGTAGAGTGCTTCATTGTCGATACAGTATGTTTCGTCCGTATTTTCAATCAGCTGATGCACGCTAAGTGTGGCATTGTATGGCTCCACTACGGTATCAGACACTTTCGGAGATGGAACTATTGAGAAGGTATTCATGATACGATCAGGGAATTCTTCACGAATTTTCGAGATGAGTAGCGTTCCCATTCCCGATCCTGTACCACCACCAAGCGAGTGTGTGAGCTGAAAACCCTGCAGGCAATCGCACGCTTCGGCTTCCTTGCGTACAATATCCAGGACAGAATCGACCAATTCTGCACCTTCCGTGTAATGTCCTTTGGCCCAATTATTTCCTGCGCCTGATTGGCCGAACGAAAAATTGTCCGGACGGAACAACTGGCCAAAGGGACCAGAACGGACAGAGTCCATGGTACCTGGTTCGAGATCTACCAAAACTGCTCGAGGCACATATTTACCACCGGCTGCTTCGCTATAGTAAACGTTGATCCTTTCTAATTGCAAGTCACCACATTCCCCTTGGAATGCTCCGGTAGCATCAATGCCATGTTCGTTGGATATTACTTCCCAGAACTTGGCACCGATTTGATTGCCACATTGGCCAGCTTGTATATGGACTATTTCACGCATTTTGAAAACTACAGAACGTTTACCGTTGGTTGATTTTTGCTTTTGTTAACAAGGTATTAATTCGGATAGCTGAATACTTACCACGAAATACGACGATCCAAACGATATATTCGGGGAACAAATTCTAATCAGAACCTATCTGGAGATATACCTTCAATAAACTAATCACAGCTTCTGTAACGTGACCGATGTCTCTGAATGCTCTCTACTAAATGATGAAATTGTACCAGTGATTCTACTGGCCCTAGCACAACCTATGGTAACTGTGATGAACCGATCGTTTGCAAATCTATGTTACATAATAAAAATTACCGTAGAAACAAATGTGACTCTTAGAACGCAGTAAGCTAGGTACTTTCCATTCAGATAACTTGTTGAAAACCATAGGAACGAAAACGGCAAAGGAATTTCCATATCAACAGCATCAACATATACATTTATTAACATTTTAGTTGCTCTTCAAGAAAACATATTCAACATTGATACAGTTCTAAATATGAGATGAAATAATATTAATAATGCAGCCTGGCCGTCAGTACGAAAAAAAGGACATGAAACAATTATCAAATTTGTATGGGCTTTCTACGAATTCTGTTTTGTTCCAACAAGGAGTTTAATATCGCGTTTCGCGTTTTCACTTTTAATAGCAATAGTACATACAAAAAAAGGTTTAATAATTATTTTGTTTGTTGAGAGATTTCAGGAACTTTTTCAAATGAGTGCACGCATTTGGATGCTCATCCTCCATGAAGGTAAAATAGTGTTCATGGTCTCGAATGAATGTATTTCTGAAAAGATACATCAGGTATATGTTATAATATGTTGGAATACGCAACCATCGGATTTTTTAAACAAAATGTATGTACTTACAGATGATAGCGGCAATCTGAAGGCAATTGAATGGCCCATGGAGTCATCAAATCAAACAGCTTACTCATTTTAATTTTGTTTGGTTGAATTGCATTTACGTCTTCGGCCATCACCAATATTTTATCGACAGTGTGTTGGATGATATTTAATGAGTAATCGCTCTCATTCTCCTCCGGTAAGTTCTTTGCTTGAAATCGATGCAGGCAGGACAAAAACTTCTGTAGTGACAGTAAAATAGTAAACGTAATTAGGAGACGCCCAAAGATGTCTAAAAATACAAGAAAACAAACCTTCACTTTGGCGCAAAAGTTAGACTTTTTGCAATAATCAACCACTACTTGTGCAGCAACAGTGTAAAACTCATTCCTATCGTTGGAAAACACAATGCCCAACAGTTGTTCCAGTTCTTCGGAAAACAGTGTGTTTTCCTCGCAATATTTCAAAATGTGACATGTATCCTTCTGCTGAGGTATGGCGAGATGTAACCTATATACATCATTGTACGTGACGAGCATTAATTTCTTTGCCAACAGGCAATTGGTGGCCTCATCTGCAACAAATGAAATAGATTCATAAAAAGCACATCTATAGCATATTCCAGGTTCGAAATAATTACAGCTAGGGTCAATGTCCAAGTATGTACACAACGGTATATTACTCGTTTCTGATTTGAAAATTGGTTTGGAAAGAAAAAAAAAAACTTAAAAAAAATCCAGACGAGCACTTACCTAACTCTGCCTTCCCGACGAATACGAGACGTTCTATGTACTTAGACAATTTATCCAATACCTCTGGCTCAATGGAATAGGTCATCTGCTGTAGGGAGGCCGATAGTACGCCGGTGTGTGTTTCCTGCGTCAAGATTAGCATATTGCAAACAGCATTTGCCACGTGCTTTCCAACAGCAAACGAACAGTCCTTACAATTCAATTGTTCCACCAATTCGGCCATGAATTCGTGCACTCGTTTACCTAACTGTTTTAGCTCAGGACGTTCTACGTGCGGTTGGTCGAGACAACATTCCACGACGGCATGCAGTGCATTCTTGTAAAGCCGATAAAAAATGGCCTCTGCTTCGTCGGATAGATTCATCTTCTTCAAAAGCCGTAGATCATTAGCCAAGTATTCGGCAAGAGTGAACACGTTCTCGGACATATTGTTAATCTCGATGAGTACGCACAGGCGTGTTATTGCAATGGTGTACAATTCCATCAATTTCTTATCTATACCCTGTGGGGAGAGAAAATATGGACTGTAATTTGTTTGCTGTTTGACATAGATAAACCCTTTCCAAGCTCACCAAGTTGTAGCGTCTCAAGCGACTACGCGTGTGAAAGAAGAAGGTGTAGTATTTTTCAGTGAGTTCCTTCCAAACGTCCTCGGAAATATGAGCAACATTGTCGAAGTTATTGATGGATGTTAGCGTGTGGAAAAGCACCGTGTAGGAAGTCCCATTTAGTGCGATTTTTGAAAGTATGTTGAACAATACATTCTGATGGTACGCCTCACAATCTACATTCACCACACGGTACAGTTCGTTGTTCTCCGGATTCAGACAGTTTAAGAGCAAGTTGTATAGATTAGGTGAGCTGGAAGCTTCATCCAAACACTTTGGATAACCGCTCACAAAGCTATCCATCCGCTTACGTATAAAGTTCCAATCAACTGTACCCATCGGCTCAAACGCAGGAGAAACTTTCATCCTGATGTCTTCCATTAGCAGCTGATGGCAGTAGTTGATCACATGCGCTATACAATTGGCGACAAATGCAGCATTTGATCGATGCTGAGCCTCCGATAACATTTCAAACAATCCATCAAACTTACGGAAGAATCCTTTTAGCCATAGCTTTTCAATTACTGTGTTAAACGATGCTAACGGATACGCATATCGCTCAAACACATCCAATATCGCTATAAGCGCTTTTGTTTCTACTTCGGCCGGAGGATTGTTCGCTGCGCAGTACATTCCGTGTAGATCGATTGCTGCATTTACGACTGTTTCGTCCTTGCCAAACATTTTTAGCACAATCTTATCTGCAGTATCCTCGGACAAAGGTATATTACCTACAACTCTAAAATAGAAAGGGAAATTATGGCACGGAGCTGGAACTTGATGCTCAAAGTGAAGACACTCTTACCCGAGGGCATCTAAAAATAGATGCAGAATTTTCGATTCGGTCGTTTTGAATGTTTCCATTATGCGTGCTAGTTGAGTTTCAGTCTTTAGAATGTACAATGCAACTGTTTGCTTTGTGCTAGGGCTGAAGGAGTCCATCATGAGAACTTTCAAACATTTCAACACAGTTTGAACGACCGTTCTATTCTTCCAGAGCAAACCACCGGTCAGCAGTTCAATCTGACGATATTCTAGTATGATTAGTTCCGGGAACGCTATGATGGTTTCGAAAATCTGCTCCATTAGAATGGTTGCTACTTTCGCATATTTCAAACCATGCTTTATATCCGGAATCAGGATTTGACAAATCTGGTCAATGTAGTTCTGCTTCTTTTGCAGTGAACTTTTACGCTGGTTATCTCTCCAGCAATTGACCCTTTCCATGTCGTTCTGCAATCGCAAACGTGCCATACATAGATGCGAAAGAAAGTGTGCACTAATAAACGATCCGACCATCACGCAATCCTCACAATTGCTATTTGCAAGCACCGCGGCGAACATTATACTCTTGTTGAACCAGTCATTCTCGTGCAGTAGTTCCTTCCATTGATTTACGATGATATGATGCCAGAAGTTATTAAAATTGGCCAAAAACACTCCGTCCTCCATAATGTCGCATTTTTCGAATGGCTGTTGGATCATGAACACAAATCATTGAATTGTTTGCCGTTGGATGTGAATGGTCGAGCGAGCTTACCGCTTTGTAGATCTTCTCCTCCAGTAAACGATGGGCATCTTCCTTCAGCAGTATCATATCTGCATTCTCAAAAGAATAGCTGAACCCGGTCATATCGGTAAAAAGCTGAAGTATGTACAAGGTGCCTGCGTCTTTCTCTCGTTGAAATACTGTCCACCAGGAATAGTAGACATCCTAGAGAACGATGAAGAATGATATTGGATGTATGGAAACGCACAAACTAATTGGAATAAACTTAATACTTTGCCAGAGTTTAAGCTAGAAGCGAGTAGATTGTACAGACTATCGTCCATTTTCACGGCTTATGAACGATTGTAGATTTTTCTTGGAACGTTTGAACGGACGCCGGTGCTGATTCCGCGAAAGACTCACGATAAACTACCCCAAAACGGCCGTTTTTTTTTCTTCGATCATGTCCCAAAATCTGACGTTTCTATTGTCATCGCTTGAATATTGACAACGGTACACCGGGCACAACAAAAACAGAAGAATACAAAATACCAGTGCTGTTACTACAATTGCTTCAGGTAAGAAAGATTCCCATCTTAAACCGTTATGATCGTTTGATTCTATCGAAACTATTCCTTTTACAGCTACCTCAAAACATGCCTGACGAAATGATGATTTGTCCGTACGATAAAAGCCACCTTATTGTACGCCACCGCATGCCGTACCATCTGGTGAAATGCAGGAAGCACCACAGCAAATCGCAAACGATGGAATCATGTCCGTTCAATGCAATGCACGTGGTGAATAAGACGGAAATGAAAGACCACATTGCAAAATGTCCGGACTACATCATGGATTATTGATGTTTTTTAACGATGATTTACTGTAAGCGATGTAATTATCAGGAATCGAACGACATACCATAGTATATAAGCTAAGTTCGTGCGTCTGTGCATTCGTGCATCATTTCCGAATATATCGTTGATAATAATAAGAATGTAATAAAGATTTGCGTATTCATTGCTGCATATATTGACTTTAGGAATACAAAAAGAGGCAAACATATTTTAATTCAATTTAATTTCCCCCGTGGTTCTGCTGTCAATCGACAGAGCAAGCCATGAACGTCAAAACAAAGGCGACGGCGGGGTAATGTTTTCTACCCGTCATCTTATTCTTTCGTTTGCTCCGTTTGCTGCTTTGCAATGATCGTCTTCATGGGTGGTCCTCATGAATGCCAGTGCTAGCGTTGATCGCGTACATACCAAAACGCATTGACAAAAGGAACGCCGCTTTTAAAGTATGCGGGATCGCAAAAGGGACAGTCTGTGGAAGTGGCTTGTGTAAATCCAGTGTTTGATTAGTGCAGTGGTTTGTGTACGGTGTTGAAATTAACGTGACCCAAGTGTTAACGATGTATAGCATTTAAACAAACAAGAAATAAATATACTTTACAAATTTAGCTCTCTATTCGTCATTTACGAAACTCTGGAGGTACTGTACTTGCGCTTTACCGTCTTGATTCTGAATCTTTTGAAGAGCATTTCGAAGTTTTACACAGTGTTGGCATTTAGCTTGTGGAACCGCAATCGAATGAATGAAGGAACTGGTCGTTTCTATCGATGAAACCACCCACTAAACACTACACACGAACGCGCATTACCGAGTGGCATGGTGTTTCATTGGAGCTATAATCAATCCATTAGTATTCAAAACATATGAGACGGCATTTGATAACCCTACCCGAGTAGTTTCGGTTGACGCTGTGCCAGTGAAGAAAGTTCGATGTTAAATGTGCAGTTTATATATGCATCCGACTCCCGCAGAGTCCAGATTGAAGGTACCTCTTGGTGAAGCTGTCAGCAAACAACACTAGACCTCCTCACATAACCTGGTAAGAATTGTAGGTAGGTTAACCGTTTGGAATCATTTCTTAAGATCTTCCATGTTCTGATCTTTTACAGAATAAGCCAGGATGACAGTAACGTTCAGAATGATCATTTGGCTAATAGTGGTCATCTTCATTACCGCTGGGCGAGGTAAAGAAATTAATCCGTCAACGAATCTTATAACGCCTGAATCATCTCGACCGATGCTGGAATCGATCAACGGTACCCGGAACTATCGTATGCATGGGAAGAAGGGCAAGGACGATAAGACTTGGTTTGATGGACGCGAAATGCGGTACATTTATTGCGTCCGGCCAGCTAAATGTGAACCGATACGATACAAATCGTGTCTTGATTCGGCCCTCCCGTACTCATCGATCAGCCTCGATCTGACAGATTCGTACAGCCAGGAGGAAACGCACACCAAGTTGTACCAATACAAAGCACTGATCAATGTACCGAAGTGCTGGGCCGTGATTCAACCGTTCCTTTGCGCGGTTTTTATGCCCAAGTGCGAAAAAATCAATGGTCAGGAAATGGTGTATCTGCCATCGTTGGAGATGTGCAAAATAACACTCGAGCCCTGTCGCATACTGTACAACACAAGCTTTTTCCCCGAGTTTCTCAAATGCAACGCAACACTTTACCCTTCCAAGTGCAACAACGATGTGCGGGAGGAAATGAAATTTAACGCTACTGGCCAATGTCAGAAACCGTTGGTGGCAGCTGACTTGCCTGCGAACTATTATAAAGGTAAGGCTGTCGGCCTAATGTTAAGAGGGCTAATAAGTTCGATAACATGTTTTCTTATTGCAGAAATTGACGGATGCGGTGTACAGTGCAAGGATCCACTGTACACGGACCATGAACATCGGCAGATTCACAAACTAGTTGCTTGGGGTGCTAGCGTGTGTCTTGCCTTTAATCTGTTTACGCTTGCCACGTTTGCAATCGATTGGCAGAATGCGAATAAGTATCCGGCGATGGTAATATTTTACATAAACTTCTGCTTCGCTTTATCCTGTCTCGGGTATGTGTAATTTGTCGATCTCTACCACGAATGCCATTGATCTGATTTCGCTCTGTGTTATTATTCGCAGATGGTTGGCACAGTTTACACCTGGCGGACGAGAGGACATCGTTTGTCGTAAGGATGGTACGCTACGCACGTCCGAACCGAGCGCTGGTGAAAACCTGTCCTGCATAGTGGTGTTCATATTGGTGTACTATTTCCTCATAGCCGCTATGGTGTGGTTCGTCATTTTCACCTACGTATGGCACATGAGCTTTAAGGCGATCGGAAAAATACAGGATCGCATCGATAAGAAAGGCTCCTACTTCCATCTGATCGCCTGGTCTTTGCCACTCGTGCTGACGATCACCATTATGGCACTGAGCGAAATCGATGGCAACAGTACGGTTGGCATTTGCTTTGTCGGTTATCTTAACCATCCGATTCGGGGCGGATTTCTGTTGGCACCCGTTCTGTGCGTGCTGCTTGTCGGTGGATACTTTCTCGGGCGAGGACTGCTGACGCTGATACGGTTACGAATATCGAGCAAGGAAATCATCTCGGCACGAGCAAGCAAAAAGATTCATCAAACAATTGTGCGGATGGGCATCTGTACAACGTTTACGTTCATATTTATCGTTGCCACCGTTTTCTGTCACGTGCACGAGTTCCGACACAGTGCAGCGTGGGCTACAGCGTTGCGGAACTTTATCGTGTGTCAAATAACGTCCATCTACAACGATGATGTTACCAACAGCTGCCGTATCGAGCAGCGGCCCAGTGTGGCTATACTGCAGGTGCATCTAATCTGTTTGTTCGCGTCCGGTATAGTGATGTCGTCGTGGGTATGGACCAACTCCACACTAGAATCTTGGGGTCGTTATTTTCGGAGGCGCTTCGGTACGGACATCGACGAACCGGTGAAGCTGCAGAAGCATAAGGTTATAGCACAGGCATTCGCCAAGCGGAAAGAGTTTCAAAACCAAGGTCGGTTATCGATCTCCTTCCATAACTCGCACACCGATCCGGTTGGTTTGAAGTTTGACATTAACTCCGCCATCGGTAGTCATGATTTCAGCTCGACTTGGGCAAACAATTTGCCCCGGTTCGTGAATCGTCGCTGTGCGCTTACTGGTGCCGCGACCAGCTCGAGCCACGATCCGCGCAAAAATTCGGTAGACTCAGAGATTAGCTTCAGCGTACGGCACGTATCGGTGGAATCGCGTCGGAACTCGATCGACTCGCAGGTGTCAGTAAAGATAGCGGAGGTAAAAACAAAAGTGGCCAGTCGGAGTAGCCGTGGTACGGTAGTGGTTGGTGCGGCGGGTGGAAAACACGCTCATAAATCGCGCCAAAGCCGGAGAAGACATGATTTTGCAGCAACTGGACGACGATACAGCCGCAAAGAAAGTAGCACCTCCGTAGAGTCACAGATTGTTACGGCGGCAATTCAAAAATCCGCTGGCAGTGGAACGGGTCGGCATTCAACCACGACCGGTACGTTTGGGGCAGGAAATATGCAGCGGCGCACTGGAATCGGTGCCATGGATGCGCATCAGATCAATGATTTGATTTCGAATGGCAAGCTATTACTGCCATTTCTACAAGGCCAAGGATTGACCACATCCGAGGATGATAATGTATCGGTGGGTTCGTTTAAGCTGCAGGATTCCAAGTTTGACATCATCATGAAGCAGCTTGATGGTACTAACCGTATGGGAAATGGAAGTGGTTGTGGTAATGTGCCCGTGCCAGGAACCACCACCGGTGGCTGTCGTATTGAGGAGTACCGCAGTAGCGATGACGAAGACGATGACGATGATGAACTGGAAGCAGAATCGCTGCTTAACGGAAGAAGTATCCCATTGCGCCAGATCACTTCGGGGAGAGACGATATGCTCTCGAGGGTGACCGATGGTATTTCCAAAGATGCGACACTAGGTACACGCCACGCCAAGGATGGAGGATCGCGCGTTAGTAAGAGTACCACGACCAAGAGTGTACGCAGTCGGAAGACAGGAACTGGATCACGCCAGGGTACGCTGAGCAGAAAAAGTCAGCACCATCATCGGAGAAAAAAGGAAAAAGCAAGGGAGCGTGAGCGTGAAAAGGATCTGGAAATGATGGAGCGCGCACCATCTCCACCATCTGCTGGAACGTTTGGCGTCGAGGCGATGTACGATTTCAACGATTCCTCCTTCACGTCCTACTGTTCGGAGTTGTCCCCATTGCAGGTGAATAGCTCGTATTCGGGCGTATCGGTAGCTAAGACCAACTCGCGCAATTCCAAGCGTAGCTGTGATGTTGGCATACAGACAAATGCGCACGAAATTGCCACACAAACCATGTCCTCGTTTGAGTTTAGCGAAAAAGCACTGAAAAACGAGGAGAATGCGGACATTTACACAGAGAACCACCAGATGCTGCCCACACTACCGATGGTGATGCAAGCGCCATCAAAGCACATACAAACAACCGGTACTATGGTAGGACGCAAACAGCGTGATGCCAACGAATCGGCTGGCATGAGTGATGCGGAAAAACTAAAAATGCTTTTACTGCCATCGAAGTAATTTTTATCAAATTGATATTTTTCGCCGCAATGTATGATACAAGCGCAAGAACAAATGTAATAGCGCATCATACAAATCATCCGGTAACGACTTAGTTTAGTAACGCAAGTAAGGAAACTAAGAGTAAGAGTTTGAACAAAAAAATCGAGATCGTTATTTCGGTTGTATGAATAGTAAGGATAATTTCGATGAGTGCCTTTTAATGCTTAAGCAAGTCGTTGATTTCATATCAGCATATCTCGAACGCTGTGCAACTGTGCATTTAAAGCCATACGATTGATACTCATGTGCAGTAGAATCTCAAACCAGTGGCGCAAACCTTACAACATTCTGTTGTAAAACTGCGCTATCAACACGGAAACATACGAATCAATTCAAGGTTGAACGATAAGCAAGACTGAACAGTACATCAGAGCAAGAGGACAATTGTGAAGGACACTGTAAAACAATTAGTGTGTACAAACTGAAAGTGAGCCAAGCGTGCTTCCAAACGAACAAAAAGTAGTAAACATGTTGAAAGACTAAAGAACAACGCAAACAACGACATACACTTAACGATTATACTCAATACAGTGTCGGAAGCATTTTTTCCCCGTTTTTGAGGATATTGTATAAACATTTCCGTTCCGATGAGCTTTTTACAAGTAGGTGTTTAGATTTACCACCACCCGTACGTTTACTCCTTCAATTTTGTGGAGGAGCTCTCCCGTTTTATCTCCCCACGATCACAAGCCAAACATATGCCATGTGTAAAGCGGAAATGTGTTCGTTTTAGTGCCGATGTGTGTTGTTTTGACGGCAAGGAGAGCTGGCAGGCATCGAGAAGAGTATATATAGGAATAAAATGTTTAATTAAAACAGTTCGGATTTTAACTTACCTAAAGAAAAACGATGTGAACACAATCTCCGTTTTGGCGGTAATACTATTTTTTGTTTACAAATAAATCAAAACCCCACTAACTATTTCGTACTATCGGTTTTATTTTCCGTTATATAATAAGCAAATCGAATGAATCTTGTAAATTGTGACACCGTTACCCTTCCACCGCGCTCAACCCGGTTTTGCTGTTCGAGTATGTTTTGTGTTCGAGCTGTTTTGGTAGATCAAAAATTGAATATACGTCATTTAATATTCTAACCGTTTTTTTCTATCTATGGCCGTGGATGTAATGGACAATTGTTCTACACCTATCATTGACGCACGCACATCTAAATTGTTACTGCACAGTAACGAACGAAGGGTAGAGCGAAAGGACTTCCCAAAAGTAAGGGTCCTATAATTTAACCCCCGCTCAACCAACCCTTTTGGTCGTTGGTGGCCCTATAATTTTCAGCTATATAATGACGAGTTAGTACGTAACGTTTGTTCTTCTTCGATCGTAATATTACATCACGCAGCTCACGTGGTCCAAAGTGTTCAAATATTACAGAATCGTAAATTGGAAGTATGATGCCCTAATTGCCAAACTTGGTAAGTATTTCTGTTCCCTATTGGTGTCGCATTACACATATATAAACATACACATATAAACGAGTGGAAAATTTATTCACATCTAAATTCATCAAAAAATTGTTATCGAGCATATTGACTGGCCCTTTTGCTTTCTTGTGTTACGCGCGCCTTCCTTCGTCCTACTTTATGCTAAAACATCAATAATGCGAG
The DNA here is from genome assembly GCA_000473375.1 of Anopheles culicifacies. NCBI lineage: Eukaryota > Metazoa > Arthropoda > Insecta > Diptera > Culicidae > Anopheles > Anopheles culicifacies. The sequence goes on from KI423389.1 coordinate 28,044, forward strand.
CAGTAAGTAGCTGCAAAATACGTGAATAACGATGATATACAGTACCGATGAAGTGTAGCTACCACCCAGATTGATTTTCTAAGTTCTACGAAAAAAAAAGAACCTGACACCGTTTTACTGGTCTGTGTGTGTGAGTTGGGATCGCACATTGTTTGCTTGCGATTTGAATACAATTATATTAGATGTAAATGCAGATGTTTGCTTATTTGCTATTTTTATATTGACGCTAAGCGATGCCTCCCGAAAGAAACTTTGTCTATCTTCCCTTACACAATGTTCATCGCATGGAGCTTTGTGGATGATTCATCATCTACCGCAGATCGAGACACTTTGGGGACACAGCGGGAATGTGCATAATACAATGGGGGATGTTTTGTTGCGAAAAAAGAGAAATAAATATTGTGTTAAACAATTTCTTTTTCTATAATATTGCACTTGCAGGACCTAACGATAATTAAAATATATCACACGCACACACAAACAAAATCCATGCAAATCACCTTCGAGATTAATGCAACTAACATACTTAGTATGAACCCACCAGGCTGGAGGGTTCGTCTTGAAAAGTGTCGTGTATGAAAAGGTTAATAGTCTCAAACCGGAGTAACTCCAGGGTTTATAAACAAAAAGGTTCGGAATGAAAATGGGTAGATGTATGTACGTAAGGGCCATTTGTTGTACCATCAGTAGTTGGAGGTTAACGGATGTACTAAAAGCAAACAACAGAATACACTCACAGCTGGACGAAACAAACACGCGATGTATTATGAATTAAAATGAAATGCACACCCCGAACAAGAGGCTTTCGCACGCATGGGATGGCCCTGCGGCGATATTAGCATGCAATTGCGCAAAACTGCTAAAATGTAAAACAATTAATCGGACGACTTGAGTCATCTATTTGGTCTTCTTACTAGCACCGCCGGTAGTGGCCGCCCGAAGCTGTTTGAGCTCCTTCGTCCATATCAGATTGTTAAAGAACTCTCCGAGTAGGTACAAACCTACGCAAAAAATGAGACTGACGGCAAAGAATACTAAACGCTGCGGGAAGTTCAGTACATCCAGCACGGGGTAGACCCAGACACCACCATAGTGTCGCACCACGTGCAACCATCCAAGGTACGATGCCATGAAAATGCCCAAACCGGTCAAACCGGCCTTACGCGACGGATACTGCCGGAAGCTGGTGCAAATTTCTATCACCATGAAAATGACGATGTTTGTATGCATAACATGGTTGAGCCAGCTGTAAGAAAACGGAGATATCAGTAAATGTCTAGTCTAACTATTGGTTTGCGTTGCGCATATATTACCCTGGGAAAACTGCATCTAGCGCCGTGGGGAATACGAGCTCTCGGTCGATCGCCATCAATGTCCAAAACGTAACACCAACATTGAGTGCTACCGGGAACGCGAACGCGGCCAGCATGTAATCTTTCACCTTCCGGATAAGCGGCATTCGCTTTGGAGCCACCTCATTCGTGCCAACGAAATCATTCAGCAGGCAGATCGTGAAGTAAACCGCTTGTAGAATCTGAAAAGCAATAGGTAAGAAAATATATAAGCACGCAGAAAGTTTATCCTATAGTACATATAACGCTAAATAGAATGTATATGTATATGTTTATATATTATATTTTATATAAATCACGTACCGCATCCCAGACAGTCAGAAACTTTAGTTTACCACCAAATTCACCACCCGGTCGTACCATTCCCGGTGGAAAGTGGACGTACGTAAAGTCATAGTAAATTCCGTACGAAAACTGAACTGCAACGATGAAGTGCATCAGCGTTCGTAGTGCCCCATAAACACCGCGCTGATATCCATCATTAGACTTTGATTTGGCCATTTTATGTCAGTACTAATGATGCAAACGTTACTAAACCGAGCAAATTACTATCGAATTCGCACTGATTGCTGCTGGGCGCCTTCCTTTTGTTTCGTTTGAATCCACAACACTTCACGCAGAGCTAGCGCCTTCACTGGCGGGTCTTACTGATGAGTGCCGCGTTGTAGATGACTGTGCATTATTTAGGGCAATGCGTTGATGGTGGGATTTATTATCTCACCGCCACGATGGGCTACGAAGAAGACCAATCAAACGACCCACTTTGTACTTTGACCACAGTAAAAGATGCAAGATTTCTGGTGATGTAAAAAACAAGCTCGCACGGTGTGCGCGTGTGTGCGTTTGGTCGATTGTTGACATTTTCAGCCAGCTTTTGACAGCTGCCAGTTCGACCGAAAGCAAACCGCGTACCATAGCAGGCGTGCGCAAATCGCGTTCCGGAAACTTGCCGTTCGATTGCTCAAATAAACAAAGTGAATCTTCCCTTCCCATCGCTCGCGGTTGTTTCCCGGCATCTCCAGCAGATTGATTGAATACTAATTAAAAATAAAGCGACCCTTCAGAAAGTGCAGTGATCGAAAGAGCTCATCATAAAAGTGTATAGCTGTACTGTACGATTGCTTGCGGAACTGCCCCATCTTCTGCGGTTCATTGGCACAGTGTCGATAGTGGTGTTGCCGTATCAGCTGATTCGGTCATTGGAATGCACTCGAAGTTCGCTGAACTCTCTCGCTGTAGATATTTCTTGTGAACGCAAAATAAAGAAGAGCGGTGAGTATTGTTTTTAATGTTAACCCAATAATGGTTTTCGACGGACCTTTTTCTACAAGTTTAAGTAGCTTCAGATTGTATTTTTAGAAACAGGTTTTCTTCAAAGACAGGTCTTTGCGATAGGGATCAAGATCAGATCTGCATCGCGATCATATCGAAAATAACAACATCGTGTTGGGATTGGGAAGGCTGTTTCAAACAGTTTTTGCATTATTTTTATATTGTTTTTAGGATTTTTCAAAAACATCTTCTTACTTGGCTTAACGACCTATTTGATCGTGCCGACTGTATGCCGACTGAATGGCTTACGAGACTTATTGATACGAAGTAGTGGGATAGTCAGTCCTCACTGCGGGACTTTATGAACATTTTCATAAACACAACTGGTACGAAATCCCATCCGGATCATTCCTTTACACGGAGAAACGACAACACCGACAGACACCGAGGGTGATTACAAAGTTAAGACAAGAATTATTTCTAATGTAAAACCAACTCATCCAAAACCAAGAATATTTACTTTACATAAATTTACCACAAAGTATTTATTTTGGCTGATTGGTCAGTTTGTAGAAAGTTTCTAGTCAAATGAAATTATTTCTTTTCTTTGTACATACTGTTTACCAAGATCTTCAATGCAATTTATAATTGTTTATACGAAGAACTGTTTAAAAGTAAGCATTTTTCGTATAGCTTACATTCTGGCTATGTTGTGATCGTCATTTTGACGTTACACCGTCCTCAGAAACTGCCTCCCCTTCAGTACCTAACCTACCTGGTGTACTATATTTTATTGGAGTCTATAAAACAGCCGGTATCCGCTTCGTTGTGCGGAATGTTGCTCCATTGGCCTACACATGCCAGGTTGAGGTGTTGTCTGACTGGCTAGCATATGGTTACCATCAAGCGTGGGAGAACCGTCGTGCTGCCGTCGTAGATCGGGCGATTTGTTTGTTTGGGAGAGGTGCATTCTTGACAAGCGACACTACGTTGATATGCCCTTCCGTGGACCTTAGTGCACCAATCAAGAAGATGTACTTCATCATTGTTATAATTCGCTTATCTTTTTCATGTTGGAGAAACTGGAGATAGCTCGAAGGCTTCTTTTAATGGCACGGATCAGGTGCTCGGGAAGGAATACAAGGTGGACAGAATTTTACGCTAAGTAAACTGTCTTGTATATACTCTTATAAAGCGATAGTATGTTTCATAAGAAATATGGGACGGTAATTGAATCACTCGGTATAATTTGTTTATCGGGTCTTTGTTTAAATATTTAGGATTTTTGTAGAAAATAACAGTACGATTCTTTATTTGGCCACACATTTTATTGGCAAACTTTTAACACCCAATCTAAGGTATGAAGAAAGTGGAGTAAATGTATTGGAATTTAACAATTGGGAAACGGACATACTGTAAAAAACCCAGACTGGAAGCCGTCAAAGTTTGCCGGTGGGTTTGCGTAACACTCGGGTGTCGTCATCGAGGGGACAAAGTCGTTAAAGTGATTATGTGATTTGTTTCACACTCCATACCACCACGTTTCTACTCGGCATGAACCATGCTGGAAGATAGGCGGAAAAAGAAAGAGGGAACAAGTACGTTCATATGTATCGATTTTTGGAACAGTCGAATTGCATTTGTTTCGTACGACTCGCTCCGTCTCAAGTGCCTATGAAAGGTGATCTTTACCAATGACCTCGGACATTATGGAGGTCGACTGTGGTGGATGTAATATGGGTCGGTAATAATCACGATGTGATTCGGTGAGCACGCGGAGTTATTTTTATACTATGGCAACTAACAGTGAAATTGAACATTTTATTATTAAAAAATATTAAAGTCTTTTAAATGTTAAAGTCTCAGGTTATTATTAATTTTCCTTACCTATCTAAGATTTTTTTTCATGTTTTTTTGCAATTAGTTTTTAGTTTTGAAAACGTTGTGCTCCAAAAATTCATCTTGAATTTCTCTCAAAAATTCCAAAAATTATGTCAGTGCTGGACCAACTGGACCAGTAATTTTGAATGGTAAATGGCATTGCATTTATATCGATTTCGTTTTTAGATTAAACAATTCAAGCGTAATTAAAAAAGTATTGCAATATAATTAGATTTTTTTATATATTTTTTATTTATTTATAAACAAAAAAAAACACTTGAAATGCCTATACAAGAACTAATAAAGCAAATAAGTTTTAGAACTCTTCTTCGCTTATGATGTCCCATGAGGTCTATTGTTCTTATGTTTTCACACGATACATTTTTGAATATGAATAGTTTTAAAATGGGAGAAATGGTTACTTCTGTATCCTTTGAAGGAATATTACAAAATTATTGCTTTATTTCTAAACTGCACGTAAAACTGTTATATTCAATTTAATAAAAAAAATCCTCCGCACACATGCCAAAACTTTCTTTTATCGAAATATTAGCTCATACAAAATGGGTATGGATTTTCATGGAATCTCGAGAAGATTGAACATAAAATCCATCAGTTTTGTTGTAACTACAGCTTTTCTGTATGTTATATATATCAATATAGTTTTAGTTTAGTTTTGGTGCTACATTAATATAATTTGATTGGATTTATACCTTTCAAAAGGTATTATAAAATATTTCCATAATATCTTGTTTGCAGCATTACTGTACTTATCTTCTCGCTATTACCGATTTTACGGCATTTATACAAATAGTCAAAATATCTACTTAACAGGAAAGTATTCTCTGTATCGTAGAAGGGGAAAATAAACAAGAACTGGGAAACAGATAGTAGCTTCAGCATATGGATAAGCATTTATCTTCGGCAAACTTTACTCATAGAATATTTGTTCTTGTTTAAAGCTGCAATCTGCAGTCCTTATGTAGGTAACCGAATGCGATAAGCCAATTTGTTTATGTTCTTTCCAACAAGCTTTCTTAGACATAATTCTTTTAAATAGCTATTTCAGTGATAGACTACAAAACGTACTTTACAGAAAACGTTGATACCATTGCAGATTTGATATGAAACTGAATAAGTTTGACCTGCCTTAGCAAAAACGTAACAGCCACCAGGCGGCTCCATCGAACTTGTGTAAATACAACGTTTCAGCAACACTCGATAGGGTTTTCGGCACACCTGCACCAGCAACAGGGCGATAATGGTAGGTCATTATCGCCTGCCAGGCCCTGGGGTAAACGGTATCAAAATACTTGTCGATTTTCCACAACGGTTTGGCACGCGCGTCCGCATTTGTGTGTGCGTGTGTGTGTGTGGGTGCATTTGTTTATGTTACATTTTATTTTTAACAAATTGCGTACATTTTATCATCAGCCGAAGTGTTTTCATTTTTATTATGCGGATAGGATGGTTTCGGACAACTGTAATAAGTGCCCACCAGCCGACGAAGCGCTAAACATCAACAAAACCACCGAAACGGAAACAAGCTCTGGAACGTTGTTTCGTTTGGATTCATACCGATGTTTCCTTTTTCCCCCCACCCTCATACTGTTCGCAATGTATGAATTTGGTGCTTTTTTCTTCTAATACCTTAGCGGCTACACTTCTACGGAAGCCGTCCATAAATCTTTCGCTTTATTGATCCGTTTGCAATAACGAATTTCGCGAGTTGATGAGTTGTTGATGATTTTGATGATTTTTGGAGAAGGAAATGGAGAGAGAAAGGAAAGTACGGAGGAAGGAAAACATATGCAGATTTTTGACAAGACCATGGACTGTTCGGTTGCATGACGAAATGTTCTAGCGGCTGGAAAAAAAACCTTCGTGTAGGATATATTTTCCTTTCCGCTCGGGTGTGTCTTGTTTGCGATTTAGTGACCTTCGAATGTTTTCTAATTTTGGACAGTTACAAACCTAACATCATGCATACAGTGCTGGTATGTTCTGGATTCTTCAAAGGCACTATAACACTCGAGAGGTCTTGTTGACGTGACATTTGTGCCTTCCGTGACTAGAATTTACCTACAATGGGATACTCAATCCTGCGTACACGATAGCCAGTCCTTCTGATATGATTTCTTAAATTATTTCTTGAGTAAATATTGTGAAGTGAGTAGATGGTTCGGTGGCCGAGGAGACTGAGGCGCCTGTCTTCGAAAGGACAAGGACCGAGGTTCGAATCCAATTCGGGCTGTTTCCCCGGACGCAGGACTGACTATCCTGTTGCGGGTATGGAAGCCAGAAATGGCAGGCCAAGACCTCTCGAGGTTGTAGAGCCAGAGAAGAAGAAGAAGAGTAGATGGTTGCTAAAATATTATTCTATTTCTGCTTCTTGTATGTATGTATATGTGATTGGCTATTGATTGTGTATTTATTGATTAAACAATATTTTAAAGTATAAAGAATGATGTTACGAGGGGCTTTAAGAAATATGAGTAAAATAGTAAAATATACAACATACTAACCAAACACCAGTACGTCAAGAACTTGGATCGTCCACCGTACTCCGTCGGTCGCATCATTTTCGGCACGACAAGATCATCCGGAATGTGGACGAAAAAGCGATCGTAATAAATAGCGTAACCATACTGGCCGAACGCGATCAGATGCCACGTAATGACGAAGGCTGGGAGCTTGTAGAGTTGCACACTAGACATCTTGACCGCTTAAGGCTCACTTGTGCTACACTGCACCAACAGAACACTCCACGGAAATGGTGAAAGAAACTTTCCTGCGGACAGCTGTTTTTCTCACTGTGCAAAAAGTGCTTTCTGCTCGTTACTCCGCGTACTCCGGGTTACACTTGACTCTTGCAACAAAGGAAAGCTACACAGAAAGGCAACATCTCATTAGCGGCATACAAAATACCATACAATTGATGTAACGTAAACACCCAAACACACACACACATGTACACGTCTCTGAATTGTTTGGCCACTTCTCTTTTGGTCCTGTTTTG
>KI423390.1:0-21080 GCA_000473375.1 Anopheles culicifacies
AGCTTTTTTTCCTATTTTCTCCCTGTCCTGTCCAAATCTTCCACGTGCCCTACGCACTACGTTTATGTCCTTTTCTTCTCTTCTGAAGCGTCTCCTCTATACGGGTAGATCGACTTCTCAACGATCTACCCGATAGGTTCCGCTGCTAGCTCTGTTCGCAACACGAACCGATGCCTCGGTCTCCTTGGCCACCGAACCGCTCCAATTTGAAGATTACAAGCACAACAAAGCAACCAGGTTTAAATTTACTGCTCAATATTGTTTCGACGAATATTGTTTTCAGATTCCAATTTTTGAACATAAACTTTCTTAAACATGGTAATTAAGTATCAGTTATGATATCTGATATTCCAGACAGTGCAGACAAGCAGGACAGAAACTGGCTGTGGACTTTGATTGAAATATGTAGAAAAACGTATGTAAATAAATATTCTACAACATGTTGTACCCAACCATCATCTGTTCCATCTTGTTTAATATCGGAAACCTCTTGATGTTGGAAAATAAATTAAGAAAACATATATACATATTCAACACCATACAGGTGTGCAGAAACAGTTACAATCCTGTATAAGTATTGAACCAGTAATGTATGCGTAATTCCTTGCACTTTAAATAACACGGTTTGTGCAATTCGACCTGGCGGTGCTTCATGGAAAAAGCAAAATAAATAAATAACACGGTTTGATTTTCGTTGAAATAAACATGCTGTAAAGTTTCCCTTAAAATCTTTGCATCTTCTTATGGAATCGAGCCCAAAGCCGAGCGTTGTGTCCGCTTGAATTGTGGTTGATATGTCACTTCGATTCGGCTGGTGCTTCCTCGAGAGCCAAATGGTATTATTGGAACAATCATTCCCTTTTACAAAGCACGCGCATGATATTGGAATGCAAATAAACTGTGTGTTTTTTAGGTACATTTAACATTTTAAGGCTAATTTCAGTTCATAGCACATATTTCTGAACGGGAAAAACATCAAACATGGTAAAGGTAATTATAATATGTGGACGAACGTAAATGTTCATCTCATTAAAATTATAGCAATCATTCTTTGACAGCGCTTAAATCAAAATGCATTAAAATCTATGTTCCATTGCGGTTCCGAAAGCACATCACAGAAACATTTGAATGCTAGAAAATGGCTCTTAAAAATGATATTGAAATTAAGAAAGAACCTGAACGGATGAGAGAGAGTGGAAAGTATTCACCAAAAGCTAGCGCGAATATTCGCGAGTTTCATTTCCATTGAGCGCTTTACTTCAGAGCTGAGTATGGATGTGTTTTTTTTGCTTTCCTGCTTTACACAATACGCTCCAGCGCGTTCATCCCGCTGCCGTTATCACAATTTTAGCATCTGTTCAAGGGTCATTCATTTTTATTAGCTGCTTTTGTGGAATCCGTGACCGATGGTTCTGAGTGTTTGTGTGTGTGTGTGTGTGTGTGTGTGTGTGTGTGTGTGTGTGTGTGTGAGGAGAGATCCCATTTTTTGGCGGTGGTGGCCCATTGTGTGCGTCTCGCTGGCTAGGAAATCAGTTTATTTTTATCGCACGGTCACGCTGGTACAGTAGCATATGTATTAGTGGGATGTTTCCGGCATTTTTCCATTTCCGGTTATTGCGTCCCGTGCTGCAGTGTGAAGGGGTTTTCCATTCGGGTCGGTTTTAGAAGATGAGTCGATTAAAGGTAACATTTGTAGGGAAGAGCTTTCCATTAAAGCTGCTCACGTTTTGGGTCAGGGAAGCATTGTTTGTGCGGAAAGATGTGTTGATGCGTGTTATGTTTGTTACAACAGCAATAAGGGCGAGTATGATTTCGAAATTGCTATTGGTGGTCTTTAATATAAAACATGATAAATTTAAAAATGTTGTGTGAGTGAGGTTAGAGATTGCTGTTAGAAAGAAATGTTGGAGAAAAAATAAAAATGTCCAAGAAAGAGATATCAAAAGCAATTGATGTATTGATTGCTGCAAACTGTTGTGCTCACAATAAGTTGTTTTGCATAATGACACTTAAGAGTTTGTTGTTTTTCTCAACGGAATGAAACCCCAGGAATGGAAATAATGCTCCATAGTTAGACTTTATCATAGAACATTTTACGGATAGTTCCCATGTTGCCATGGTCACATTTCAACAGTGATTTTTTGTTGTTTAAACTTGTACAACTGCGAACAAGCGAAAAATGACCGTCTTAAGCGTAACGAAGCAAGACATCCTTAGTGGACAAAGAAAATTATTGGCACATGAAAAACAAACCATAAAGCAAAAGCAAAAGAAAAACCTTGTTTATCAGTAGCAAAATGACGCGAAACAAGCCAAATGAAGCTCAAGGTACTAGCAAGAAAAGCTTACGAAGCAGAACGCTTTGCAAGAAATGTTTTTTTTTTCTTCTCCGATTGGAGTACGAAAGCAAATGTATAAGCATGTCTCTGGAAACGGCTACGTGTATCGGTGGCAGTGATTGTTTTTTTTTGTCGTCACTGGTTGCTTTCCAGTATCAAGTACCGTTTCCTTTAAACCTGGACGGTGACGGTGGAGCAACCTCGGGGAAATACCGGCACCGAGGTACACATTAGAAACATACGCGGCAATTAGAAAATTAGGTAATTAGCAAGCGGGACGTGCTCAAGAGCGAGAATCTACAAAATTGTTGGTTCATTAAAAGCAAACCTTTAAATTAAATGAAAACATTCACCGTGCATTTACCGTGCAGGCGGCTACGTGTGGAACGTGCTGCATGGACGGTTCGGCCTTTGGTAATGCATTTGCAGTTGTGTTCATAATATTAGCAGTAGCTTTTTAATTCTTCCTTTCATGATTTTGGTAGCATGTTAATATGTTGAATTATGATGTTCTGTAAACTGAGAACTTTAAATTATTGGTAATTCATACAAATTCCCAGAAAATGTTGTTGAAAAAAAAGATGTTTTTGCATTTAATCGTTAAATTATAGTATTTAGTTGTAAAACCAATGTTTCGTATAGCTGCAGTACATCGCTTTGACATAGAGTCCACTAGAGCTTCCAACAACTCAGCACAGGATGTAGCCTTCCCTGTATAGTCAACCACAGTTCTTCTACATTTGTTGGTTTGGCCTAAGCGACTGCATGTTTAATGTCTTCCACATAAGTCCTCAGTAGAATTTTAGATTCGAAGACTGCTTTGATCGCTACAAAACATTCATTCTTTTTTCAAACAACCCTTAACCAGTTTACTTGGGTGTTTAGGTAGAAATAGCCATTTCAATGGCATATCTTCGTGAAAATAGGGCAACATTACTGATTAGAAATTTTTTGCACTCTATCAGCATGAGCATGATTCTTTGAATACGCCATTGAACCATCATTGCAGAGGAGAAACCTCCCCATACTGTTATCTTTCCATCGTTTTGTTTGACAGGTTTTTTACAAAATAATTCGGCTGGTATTATGAATATGGTGAACGCCTTACATATTCTCGTCGTCCTTTTGAATCAAATAATGCTATTTAGGTTTCATCTATCAACAAAATAATCCGCATGCTGTTTCGCAAATTAACCTGGAATAAACACTTGACTTTTTGTCAAAATTTAAATGTCCATAAAGGCCAGTCTGCTAGGGACAGCATCAACATCAAGTTCCAAATTATCTTTTATCCTCTTTGAAGGATACCATAACAATCTTACGGTTGAAGATTTCAAATTTATTGCATATTTGATTATGTTTGCAAAGCATTCATCCCATTTTTAAACGTCTTTGTAAGTTTGAACATCCTTTATCAAAGAATTGATCAGATTCCGCTTTCTTCACAAGAGTTATGCTTACTACGTTATTACTTACCACGGAATTCTGCTTAGGGGTAAAAAATATAACTTAAATAAACATCGTTCAAAAACTCATATTATGCAACTCATACACCTAGGTTATCTAACATAATCTCAAAAAAGGAAATAATAAATGTTGTTCCCAGAATTTACAGATACAGATACAGATTTACAGATACCTTGCAAGAAGTATTTGTTGAAATAATCGGTAAAAGATATAACACTGCTGAATATGACGATCGATTTGATTTCAGATACGAAGTGGCACTGCTATTTATTTGAACACAACTGTATGTGGCACTATTGGTTGTTTGAGTTGTATAATTTATGGCGAAATTTAGCAACTTATCAGTAAGGTAAATATCTGTCTTACAGCATCGTAATAATTTTTGTTTTAAAACAAATTTCTAACTATCCTTTTATAATATTAAGTTTTTATTTCCCTTATGCTTTGAAAGTTTAATTAAATTGAACAATTGTAGGTCGCATTACGAAAGCTGTATAATAATTATATTCCAACCCAGATATTTATTTCTTATAAATAAAACCGTGCAACACTTAATGCCTGAAGGAAAGAATTCCGTGTGAAAATTATGCTCTACGGCACCGTGTGCAAACATCCGATGTGGTTTTAATTTCTGTTCAGCGATAATTGTGAAACGTGCCCGACTGGGTGAAGTACATTTAGGCGAACCATATCTTTTCCGTCATTTGACTGAGTTCTTGAGAAATTTTGAGCTCGTGCAGTTCGTGTTAAATAGCAAGATACTGAGTCACCTTTCCGGGGGTTTCCTTCTACTTTTGCATAGCAGACGTGTACGAAACCCGGAAAGTTCGTTCAAACGATGTATTTGAACGATGTTGTAGCTAACGTTTAAATTTCAATTAACCACTCACTGTGAAACAATTGCACTTTGAAGAGTTTCGCTTCCGGTTTTACATTATCAGTTATTGAAGTGGTAAAGTAATGGTTTCGCACCTTATCTACACCGGTAAGCTTATTCCTTAGAACGTTCGTAACATACGCGAATGGTAAAGAAAATTTTACTCCGACTGGTAAGGCATTCCATTCGGAGCGAAAACTTTGAATTTTTGTCGTTTTTTTTGGTGAAGTGAATAATTTTGTTCACTTTAAGGGAAAGTTTCACCGCGCTACGGTACGAGAAGCATGTATCCGGGAAGTGTTCGTCGCCTTGTCGTATGCCTAAGGAGAAAATGGTTCGTTCACGTACAGTACTTTTTTCTTTGGGCGACTTTAGGATGATTTTTACCATTTTGCACACAAGTAGGAAAGGAAAGAAACTTTAATCGAAAGAGTGGGTCAAAACTTTTATTATCGATTTTTTTTAATGTGTAACTTAGGAGTTTCGATATTATGCGACGCATAAATTGGTTGTGTCTTGTGAATCTCCTCTTTGTCCGCTGATGATTATCGTGTGATCGTTTTATGAGAAAATAGAATTTTGGAAAAATCTCTCTCACGTTTCATGCTTCACATTGTAATTTTGGTAATTTAACTTGAGGCGGCCCGGTGGGAGAGTGGTTCGGCGCTGGGCCTTCACACCACAGACCGGGGTTCAAATCCCATTCGGACCGTCCCCCCATAGCATGGACTGACTGACCTGCTATGTGGTAAATTAAGTCTAATACGGCCAGGCCGTCATACAAGAACAAAAAAAAAAAATTTAACTTTCTTAGAAGATACAGCAGCCAACACGAATAATGGCTACATGACCAGACAATATGTCCGACCCGGTCATTATTAGGCAATAAAAAAAAGTGTTATGTGGTAGTTTTTCAAATGATGTTTTCAAGTTGCTTTGAATAATTGTTGGAAAATACGTCTTATGTTTTTAAAGTTATACCTTGTGAATATTTTATGGAACACTTCTAGTATCATTTTAAATTTCAAAATCATGACGTTGTTAACAAACAATCAAGCTATCAACGTAACATTCGTAAGAATTGTTGTGCAAATGTTAAAAATCGAATTAAGGGTGGGAGAGTTGTATTGGTGCCGGGCCTTCACACCACGGACCGGGGTTCAAATCCCATTCGGACCGCCCTCCCGTAGCATGAACTGACTGATCTGCTACGTGGTAAATTAAGTCTAAAACTGCCAGGCCGTGATACAAAAACAAAATAAAATAAAACAAATTGAATTAAAATTTTTCGGGTTTATTCAAGTCGGTAGAAACATCTACATTTTTTTCAATTATAACACAAAATAGAAGAGACACCTTAAGATAATACCTCATACCATACATTTTGTAATATAATTTAACTGAAAAACTAAATGTTCTCCTTGTCCGTATTTTATGTTCATTCGGGTTCAGTCCCAAAGAGCACTGAAAATCTGCACTTCAATGTATTTGTAATTTGTACCATTACCCTTGTTGCCATGAATGTCAAAAATGGCTTTAGAACTATCATTTCCAAGCAGCACGGATAATCTGACATCCGATTTAATGGTACCCGTGTAATAGGTGTTCTACTTTTAATGCAATAGCACGATCGTTAACGATATTTTAAGGTGGCTATTTCTATATTTTCTTTACTCCTGTAGGTCGTAGAAGTGGTTCTATTTTTTATGATAAAGTCTTTAGCTACAAGACTTCCGAACGGTGGTCTCACTTACCGTTCTAACGCTTAGGTTGTAACCTCTACGAGTGAGGTAAAGTTTTGACCAATTTATCTGATTTATCGTTGTTAGCGAATAGTTCCGTGAAACATTTAATTAAACCTTCTGGTTCACGTTAAACGATAAAGCGAGAAGAATGTACCGACGGCAGCGCGTATTGCTGCGGTGGATAAAATGGCAGTGCACGAGTGTCCAGCAGAGCGATAATGGATCGTTACTGGAAGTGACGAGAGTAAGACTTTACCGCTACTTGCAACTGCTAAAGGGAAAGCGTCAGCGACATATATTTTTTTCAAATCTCATTAAAAATTATAAATAAAAGAGCAGCCATTCATGGGAATGTGCTATCTATCAGTTGTCGGGGATTTTTTCTTCATTTCCTTCAAGAATCAGATCAGACGCTGCGCTACTAAGGTAGGATGGGCTCCAATCAAACCAAACAGTAGTGCCAACCGTACAGTAGGTAACGATCCTGAAACACAGTAAAGACTAAAAAACTTTCTCATACTCATCGTGGTCGTTTGGCAGGCTGGCAGTGTCTACTGCACATCAGCGAGTGTGAGGTTGTGCGGAAGATTCACGGCTTCCGTTTTCTTCGGCAAAAGTTTCTCCTTATTGGGTACTTATTTTCATCGAGGCAAAACTTTCCCGACTAGTACGGGACGGTAGGCACATTTGATTTCTTCCCAGTTTCGAGCGTTATTTCCCGTGGCCACTCATCCACGAGCTTTCGTGTTTTGTGGGATATTGTAAAGAGCAAAAAGAAAAAGCACGACCAATTCTGACTTTACCGGTGAAGTTGCTTCAATACGCTGGTGCTTCAGTTTTCTTCCCTCGCCAAGGTATGTTTATAGCACCGTGCTAGGTGGGGAAAGAAGCACCAACTTTTCGTGTTAATCGTGCATGACTGCTATACGCAGATTGTGATGAAGCGCGGTATCGTAAGTTTTTAGTTTAGAATCGCATTTTTCTTACCTTTTGCTCGACCAGTTTTCCACACCTTACCGAACTGTGCATGTATGGCGCCTCGTTATACCACAGATTTTTTGTACCTTTTTTATCACATTTTGCATTATCGGTTACGATTGGTTAGCTTTTACAACGCAGCTTCCAATAATGTATGTAAACGTTCACACGAACGGTTGCTCGGTGCTTTCATTGTTGTTGTTAGCATCGATTTAAGATACGGTTAAATAATCCTATGCCTGTGGTGTAAAGATTTGTTGACGGTCACTGTTTTTTATTAGGCTTTCATTGAGTCAGAACGAAACCTTTTATTCCTTTGACTGTTGAAAAAAGTTGCGTGTACAGATTCTCTCAGCGACGCGCAATACTTTGCGTAAAAAAAAAAACGTTGTCACTTCATTTGGATCTTTTTATTGACGTTGAATGGTAAAGATTTTACGTGATTTTAGACCGATTTCAGTCTTGTTAACAGTTGCGGAATGTGTCTTAAAAAAAGCTTTCAAAGGTATTTGCAGTTGTCAGATTCATCTTTTCTAATACTGTAGAAAATTACAGCGGTTGTGATCGGAGGAAACTTGTGATATTTGGGAGTGTTGAATGAATACGTTTTGATCGGTTGGATATCGTTTTTACAATGTTTATTCAACCGTCAATTTCCAAGTCCAAATTACCATAGTTCATTTTCTTACATTGGCGTCTGGTTTATACTATCTGCTCCTAGTGTTGTCAAGTGTTTGTTTTTAATTTATGTAAGCCGTATTCAAATGATTCCATGCAATTTATATTCTCACCATTAATATCTATTTTGCATAATTAAATCTAACAAATACTAAAGTCACATTATTCTAAGCTTTGTTACTAGAGTTGCGCAATGAGCGACTGAGGGTCTGAATCATTTAGCGCAATAATACGGACGTGACAGCCTCTCGCTTTGTGGTGACTAAAGTACTTCATAAATTATGTAAAAATAGGAGGCTCTTTAAAAAGAGATCTAGTTGAGGCTCTTTCAAATATGGTTTCTTACAATTGATTCTTTTTCAAAAACCTACGAAAGAGGTATCACACGTGTGAAAATCTTTCAAATAAGGTAACTCACGACTCTTTCCAATCAGGTATCTTACTACTGAGCCTCATGCGGTAGCATCATGGCACCACCTCATGTAATGAACAAAGACCTCATTTGCACCACAATCAAGTGAGGAATTCACTAAGCACAGCTCGCCTAAATGAGATAGTTGGTTACACTATACACTATATCTTCATGTATGGAATATATTAATATTTCAGAATTGAATATAAAAATTTGAAGAAATGATTTTTGTAACACTAAGATACTGAAATGCATGGCAATAATTTAGATTTTCAGAAACTATCAAAACCTATGTTTGGCTCTTTTTTTCAATTCCTTCTCCTACCCGTTTGTGAAATTAGTTGAATTTTAATCATAAAGTACATTATCCATACTAGTGTACAGAACAAACTTTAGAATGATTTTACTATTCTAGAATGTGCTATTCGTAAACTATCTATTTTATTTCTATTTTATTTCTTTCGTAAACTATCGTAAACTATCTATTTTATTTCTTCGTAAATCCTTTCATAAAGTTTTGTTAACTAACATTGAAATTATTTAACAAAAAACAAACAAAAAAAAAAATATTGTAATAAAAATATAGAAGAACGTTTAGAACATCGTCATTGAACAAAAATGCATTATTTTCAACTTCTGATGGAGGCGCCTAGTAGCTCTCATCACTGAAATGCTTTTAAGCGAGAATAATCAATATTGCTGATAAATTAGCGTTTAAACACTTGTTATTAGAACGAATTTGACTCTTACCGAAACAATAAGAGAGAATGGGATAGATAATGAAAGAGAAAGAGGCAGATAGCTTATTGCCAATAATTACGGTGATTACGTTCAAACATTGAATATCCATTTCCGGTTTCTATCATCGAGCCACGTCGGTGCGACCGAGAGACTTGGTGGATCATTGGTACGATAAAGGGTACTTTCATTTGCATAGTAAATGATGGCAAAATAAATAATTGATCATGCCTACCACCGTGGCAGCTGGTTTGCTAAACTGGCTGCTCGCTTGATGTGTGATTTTGTGTTTGCATTTTGCAGCCAATCAATGTGAAACCATCGATTAAACGCAGCCTGTGTTACGAATAAATGGCACAGGTCAGTGTGGTTGCTGGTGTAAGTGTGTTTTTTATTCAGATGTGAGAGTAATGAAAGACTAAAATTGACAAGCAAAATTTAATCTATTTCTATACAGTTCCAACCAGTTAAAGATTAAAATGAATAGATGGCTGTTCTCTGCAAAGTTGCTCTTGGCTTAAATATCTTTTCATTCACAGCTCACTTTCACTCAATTAAAAGTGTTGTAAAGAAATGCATCCAGCTCGGTGTTGCTCTAAGTCGTCCGATCAAGAGCAGGTTGTTTTTTTGAGCTATTGCAATAAAGAGAGATGATACTACCCACCCGGTCGGGAAAATGCAAATCATGATGCAAACTTTTCTCAGAAGCTTCTGAGTGAGTTTGATGGAAGAATGAACAATGAAAGCTGTTAAATACTCAATGGAGAAGTTTTTCCTAATGCGTTAGGACGGTAAAGTGACGCTATTGTCAGGAAACGAGAGTCTAAAAATACTTTCTGTCCGCATCAAACAGGTCAGTTAAAAGGGAAATGCTTTCTAGGAAGAACATTTGCGGGGCCTATCGCCATCGGAGAGAAGCTTGATGTGATGTTGATGAATGAACTGCACCAAGGAGGTTTAGTTCTTACATTGGATGTTTGCATTTTTTCTTGAAGGGATCATGCCAGCACAGCTTTGTAAAAAAACCCTCCAAAGTTCTATAGAATCGTTTAAGCATTCCACCATTATTTCATCAATGGATGCTCAATTGGTCAATCAGTTCACATTTCTTCAGAAAAATCGTATAAAAAAATTGCTAAATAATTTGTCTAAAATGATTACTTCTGATTCCCTGACAATTTCAGAAGAAATCGGAGTTTGTAGCAGTCAAGAAGAACAAGAGTCGACAGAAAATCATTTAACAAGTCGTTTCCTTCCAGCAAGAAAAGCGGAAACGGTTTTTACTCAACTGTTGATGTTTCCCGGTATTCGACGGTGTCTCGAAGATATAATTGTCATTTTTTGCCTTTACCCACGTTGCAAGAAAGTACAAATGGGACAATCTTCTTCAAATTAAAACATGAAATAAAAAAAAGCCTTAAAATGAAGGCACAAGAAAAAAGAAACATCAAACCAAAGGCGGAAGTTGAAATTAAATTTTTAAAGACAATTTAATGTGCGCTTAAGTATCGCATCCAGTGTGGAAGACGAAAGTAATTTGAGAAACGCCAACCAGTCGGCCAATTCGCCAAAATCGTTTGCAAGGATTATCTCGAAAGCCTTTACCCATTTCTCCGTAGCCGGGTGGGATTAGAACGGGTATTCTTGAACCGTTATATTAAAGGTTCGTTCTTGACCTAGAAGCTAGAGGCTGGCAGAAAATGGGTTACGAGTATTATGGCCAGTAAAGCGAAGTGGTAATAAACGGATACAGGACATTCAGGAATGGGTGGTTCTTTACGGGATTTACACATCAATTCTTATAGGCAAACGGAAATGTCACAAGACCGATTCGCCATATTGGAAGCTTTTTGCCAAGTACTTGAGTTTAAGAATAGGTATGTTAATCGAAGCAATTAGGAAAAATAATATGTCTCCGTATTTATGGGTTTTGTTGCTGTTATTCCGATAGTGTAACACGTTATTCACAAATTGTTTTCTTTGTGTAAGAAGAGTAGCTACTTTAAAAAAAAAAGTTTTTTTTATTTATTAAAAGAAGAAGGCAAAACAATTATTTCATACTTGTTTTATCCCGGAAGATATATGACCATAATTTGCATCTGATTATGGTTGTACCGAATTTTTAGTACTTTTTCACATTACCACATTTACAATTCTGAATAACTTAAACATGTTCCTTCTTCTACACAGAATAATAGTAAATTTCTAAGGAAACGTTCTAGATTTGCATCAATCTTTATTATCGTGAAGAAGTAGGGTAAGACAACAAGGTCGAAAAAAAAACAAAAACAAAATGAAAGAAAACCTATTTGTTCCGCTTTCTGCATCTACGCATGTTTACATTCCGCACCAGCGTGCCAACGTGTCCGCACATCCCCGAGCTTGATTTCTTTCATCCGCCAGCAAACGAATCTAAAAGCCAATTTGTCTCCAGCACTTTCAAAGTCATTAATCACCGATGATGTTACGGTGTGGCAGCATGGTGTGGCTTTTGAAGCCCACTGCTTAAGGTGTGATTAATTTCGTTCGTTACTGGAGCACCTAACCTTAGGCCTTTGTTCTTCATACGTGAAAGGTGTAGGTCGTTCGGGTGAAATGAATTGCGGGCTGGAACGTGCTATCAGCAGAATAAGGAAACGGTGTGCCATTATCGTGCCATGCGAAGATACGTTGAACCATCTAGTTACGTCCTTGGTAACGAAAGTACCGTTTATTGCAGATCCCACTCGCACCGACAGTTGGGAGCAACATTGTTTTCCTCATTATGATCTTCAGTTTTTGCGTATTGAATGCATTTTTAAGAAAAATTACGAGTAGTCACGTCATGTGTCATAATTGATATTACTTGACGTTGATATTTTGTTGTGGTTATTTTTTAATATTTGGAGTAGTGTTTTGCTTAATGAATCTTTTGCAAAGAGGACTTCATGCGAATTTTCAGTAATGAGGTTTTTCAGTCTCATGAGTTGCGTGGTAAAAAATTATGACTTTGTCATAAAAGATCATGAAATCCTCTACGATTAGTGAATCTTTAATAATTCATTAATTCGGAAAGATGAATGAATCTCCAACGATTAAATCGTCAAAGATTAATGAATCTTCCATGCCTCCAAATCCTATTTTTTTTGCATTTCTTACTCAACTCGACTTCCATTTTTAGTCACCCTTAGATGAAAGAGTTTATGAATATTTTTCAAGGGATGCTTTGGGGAGGAATCAAGGATTCATGAATCTTGCAGGAATCAGAATAATTCATTCTTTTCAAAAATACATGGAGATTCATGAATCTGAATCAGTTTCCCACAATACTAATTTGGAGTCTTTAGTATTTTCTTTGTCTCAAGAAATTCAATGCAATAGAAGTTGTTTTCATCCTTTCATGTGAAATTTGAAACTGGTCATGCTTACTTTTGCAAAATTTGCAATATAAAAATACTGTGATCTTTTTATATACTAATGGAGATAATCATAACGATACACACCGATTTCAAATAATGCAAATCTAATTAAATTTACAATCTGTAGAAATATTAAATTCAAAAATCTCTTTAGTATCAGTACTTAAAATAAAGCCTAGAATTGCTCCCACAAGTAAATGCTGATGACAAATTTTACCGACCGAATATGTATATAGAAATAGCAATTTCGTTTGAACAACAAAACTGAAGGGCAAGCAATACAAAATCTTATAGCGAAATAAGATAAAACAGTGCGTAACTCATACATTTAAATGAAAAATAAAAAATAAACAAATAAACTGGAGAAACTCATACATTGTGCAACGTCCTTATACTTATTTCAATGAGTGTATAATTTGTTTGAATCCAAACAAGCTACATTTTTAACAACATATCAAACCATTTACAGTTTATTCTAGGATCGTTCCCTTTCCCATTCCCTCGTAATAAGGGATGACTATCCAACTACATTGTATCAATATGTTTCGAAAGTTGTTAAATAGCCGGCGTGACCGAGGCCGGCAAGCCTTTGAGTTAGCTTCTTCATTAGAGAAGAATTCATAAAATTAACATTTGTTATAACGTTTTAAAAGAAATGTTAGCTACTGAAAGCCATATGCATGCAGTAAAGGTATGTGAACAATCACTGGAATTTGGGGAAGAAGAATTGTGTAGCTTTGTGTTGCGTGTTAGAATTCCAAATGAGTTAAAGTTTCGATTTTTGCCCTATTTATAATATTTCTAGTGACCTACCTATATTTCGTTAAGTTGCCTGACTTCTAAGGGTAAACAGTATGCTTGTTTAACAAAATCTTGCAATTATTTTTAACAATTTTAAATATTGAATTCAAATCACCCACAAATTTGTTCGCAACTCATTATTTGTACGAGAAAGATCACATGTTTGTTATTAATTGTAAATACATCAAAATTGTAATAAGTTTAAACATGGTGTTCTTGCATTTTACGAGAAATCCTGTTTTTTATTCTGTGTGGCAAACATAACATGCATGCTGTATACCCGCTATCATAATTTTAGCATCTGTTCAAGGGTCATTCGCTTTTATTTGCTTCTTTTGTGGTTCATTTTCAAATCGTAAACGGACTTGAAAGAGGGAAGGAATAAAACGGAACACTGTGTTCCGTTTGAATTCTACATTCGCGCCATGGTTTTTGTATGTTTGCTGGTGGGTTTCAGTTTATTTTTATGGAATGGTCACGCTCGTGTAGCATTGGTATCAGGCAAAAAATGTTTCCGGCATTTGTCTATTTCCGGCTGGACGAACGTTCTCGTGGCCCATGTCTTTGGTAAAAGTGAAGAGTTTAAGGCACGGACGATTAAATGGCATCGTAGCAGATATCATGTCCCTTTAAGCAGTGTAATTTTCCGTCCAGAGCTAGCTTTTGGAAATCCGCCTTTGGGATGAAGCTTTGGATTGCCATAAAACGTCTTGATAACGTTATGAGAAATGTTTGTCATTTACAATTGTTTGATGGACCATTCGAAATGTAGCGCGTTGTAGATTCGTGATAAATGATGAAGCTTTGAGGAGTTTTCCATTTCACGTTTCAGATAAATAGAGTTGCATAATTTAATATTCAACATGTAACACAATGCAAAAATGTACGTTCGTTTTCATGCAATTTGGAAGTTAATAACCCTTTTTTTCCAGGAAAAATAAAATTCATAACAAATCGGCAGCTTGTAAAAAAGATCAAAAGATCAATGAACCGATTAAAAATGCAAAAACCATTTTCACTTCACTTCGTTTGATGATGAAACTATGAAGCTCGTAACATTGTTAATTTTACACATTTTTAATTGTCATTTCAATTTGCAATAGGCTTTCGGGAAAGGTTACTTTTGATATGGTGGAATGATCAATTTCGTGTTTCGACTATTGCGTGTTCACTTTATTGCACTAATAGCTTCATTTACTAGGTTGTTATTAAGCGTGTCGTAATTATTCTTTAAACCATCATCGTAGCATATTTATACAAAAAATTCAGCAAGGTAAGAAAAATACTAAGGTAAAATTTATTTTCAATTTATGTACTGATAACTGTTAAGCCTCGGGGCCACGACAGCTGAGAAAATCTTCAGAACCTAAAAACTCAGGCACTCACGAGATATCGAGTACTTAGGAAGTATTTAACTATAAGGTCGCTAACAATGACAATTTGTATGTAAGGAAAACCTCTATGGGCAACGACAAGCGCAGTTTTGAGGAAATTTGAGTGGATGAGACTTTCCTCAGCAAGTATCAGCAGCTGTGGTCCCGAGGCTTGGGATAATGGACCAATTGTACCAAAGGAGCATACTTACAATATGCGCTACACTCTCTCGACGTTACATCTATTCGCAATAAAATAATTAAAGCTATCAAACACCCAAGAAGATGTATCTTGCAACCGGTCGCGGTTCAATTCGATTGGTGAAATCTCTCGAGGTTTGCTATTTATTTGGTGGTATCGGTTTGTGGTAGCTTCGCTTGCCTGAAAGTAAACATAGGGCATATTACCACTTCGCCAAATCAATGGCAATGTCAATATGGTTTGAAGTTTCGCTTTGATCTAAAACTGTAAGGTTTGCTTCCCTTTAGCAATCTCGTAACATCAGCTGGCGGAGTTAGTGGAGGTTCCAAAAGCATTAGTAATGGCGCTGAAAAGCCCTATTTAATGCAACTATCTATAATTACACAAACCACAAGTGGTTTAAATGTTAGAAGGGTTATTTTGTTCATTGTTACACTGTTTTTCAAAAGAATCAATAGTTGACTGATCAATTCTGATTCAAAAAACTTAACAGGTATTTGAAAAAATTATTTATAGTTTTGCTTTTTTCAATGGAGGCGCCTATTGGTTCACATTTATTCCCTCCTTTTTTTGACGAAGACACTCAACGTGAAACGTTCATCAGCTATTTTGAAGAAGTACCAATGAGGTTCGATTAGTATTATCAGTCATTTAATAAAAAAATACTCACAACCTCTTCCCACACAACATGGTCCGTAAAGCTATTTATAAATGTTTGTACAGCTGATCAAAGTAGAATTGCCACACTATCATAACACGTATCCCATGAAAATGACCCTTGCCTGTGTACGTTACCCTATTCAAAACGTTTTTAAACGGATCGGTTCGATTTAAAGCGGCATAACAGTTTAGATAAAGCGTTTAATTTCATGCATCACATATCTTGAATTTGATTTAATTAAATCTAATCTATTATTTAAAAAAGGTGTGTCAACCGATGTGTTACCATTCAAGCGGCGTGTTTGATAGGATTGCAATGGAGCTGTTTAATTGCGGAATAGGTGATGCCTATTTTGAATATTGAAATGTATGGTGGTATTGAAATAAAATAAAATAAAACAATAGGTTTGATATTGGTTGTGGCCTGGGTATTGCAGGACAAACTTTAAGGGTGGAACAACTGTTATCCTTCGACTCGTTTTCGTGATGTTCTAATACATTTTACACATACAGTTAAATTTACGATCACCGGAAAAGTACAGATATTTTGATATGACAAAACTGCAACAAATGTTTAACATACACTTCCTTCTTCAGTTTGTTTTGCAATACAATGTTTTGTAATGTATTTCGCCAAGACATTTGCGTTCATGTCATGCTTTTATGTACCAATATCTACGAGAGCAAATATTTCCTCACCGACAAAATCATACACGAAGACATGGATTGTTTTATTTTTAGTTTCTCGAGCAGCTGCCAACGGGACATGCATTTGTTTGATGTACTGCATGATGGACAGTACGGTACAGATCTCCAGGAAGTTCTTGATGTAAAACAAACATTCTTTTCTGTTGTTGACTCATGGGAAGGAAATGTATTTCCAATAAAAAACGAATGACATTGTACGAGCAGCATACAAATGACTGTTTTCTGAACGTTGACTAGAACCAGTTGAGATTAGGCTGAGCTAAGCTTTAGTTTTTCTTAAGATAAATATGTTCAATCAGCCAGTATATGTTTCAGCTCCTGCATGCTACACGTATGAAATTTAAAGGAGAGAGCAATCGCCATAATAAAAAAATGGTTATCATTGCTATTATTATCATCTTACGCATCGCAATTATTAAAACAATAATAAATGATAAATCCTCTGGCAAGCTAAAAAATTGTTATAAATGGGATTACAAGTCAAATTGCTTTTCTCAGTACCCTGCCGGCTAAACAATCGTTTAGGTTGGAATGATGTGAAATGTTTAAATGAATCATAAATTAAAAATTCTCATTTGTTTTACCCGAACAGTAAATGTTTGTTATTTATGAGCAGAAGAAATAGCCCTTAGAACAGCAAGAAATGATTTGATGTGAAAGAGACTCGTAATTTATAGCCAGTTTTATATTTAAAAAAAAAACGTACTGCAAAGATGCATTTAGAATTTTTTTGTTGTTGTTCAATGTTTCAAATGTTCAATGTGTAGTTGAAAATCCTAAGCGTAAATATTTTTTTTTTATAAAAAAATAAACATACCGGAAATATATGCGAGGAAAGATACCCAGCAAAGCCAATTCAAATGAATTCATTTGCAAAATTCTACTGAAAATCCATTCGTGGCAGGTCGTGCACGTTCGGTTGTACGAACAGCTGATCAGCGTCACATTTGGGATGAATTCGTTTCCATTCCCGTCAGTATACTGAGTGAACTCGTTCGGGGTAGAATTCGGTGAAGATGTTTGTCTGCTTCGTATCAAGAATTTGTCGAAACTAATAGTGCTTTGACATGTTTTAGTGTTTACTTATGATGTTTCTAATGTGTGACAAGTGATTTTTTGTCAAATAACTCAATATTTATTCAACTTGAAATTTGATATTTGTACTTCAATCTTTAATCCAAATTAATGAGTTATACTTTGTTGTAAACAGTGATGGTTTACCAACGGAAAGCATGGGAATAAAACTTTCTACATAACTATGCTCCTTTATGTTTGCTTATCAGTTAAGCTGTTTTGCGTATTTAAAAGTGAAAAGAATGCATCCCTTTGATATTCTAAATACGGTTTGCCATTATACACATTCAGCCACAAGGAGAATGTTTTTTTTTCTTGTTGCTCGTGAGCAAAATCCTTTTTAAAACATTCCAGGAAAGCTGCACAGAGATTTTTGTTTTATTTCATTTTTATTTCTTTTCCCCACCGCTATGTGCCTGCCGAGACAGGAAGCAGAAAAATCTGCTCTCAAATGTTGTGTTTGATGTGTTGTTCGTGCTTATGAAATGTTTGCTTCACGGGATTGGTGTTAATGTGGGAACAGTAATGCGTTATTTTGTGGGGAACGAAACCAGTGTGATATATAAATATTTCATGAACCTTAGCGGGTATTTACAGAAGTAAAGGAAAAGAAAGAGAGCGCGTTAGAAAACAAAGTGAAATGAGACAAGGATCTGGGAAGCTGCTGGCAGAATGTTATGGCATATGGACCCATCCGGGAAGATTACGTGTAGTTGTTTTTTTTAAAGTTGTGTGTCACTGTAAAACTACTACTAGAACTTAACAAAAAGTCTTAAATGTGTATTGTTTTTGGATTTTCACTATTATCTCGATATGAAAGTAAGTATGAATAGCGCTATGAAAGTTTTATTTCTTTGTTTTGTTTCGTTTAATGTATATTCTTGATTTTGATAAAAAAAAAATCAAAAATAGGAATAAGAGTTTGAACTATAAAATAGGTAAAGTAATGCAACTTAAACCGATAACAATTGTCGTACAGAGCGTTTGGCCTCTTGGGAGCGATGAATTGATTGCTTAGAAGGTAGTGCTCCATCAGGCATTTGGCTGTTTTTTTAAATGGCTGCCAACAAGATCTTATGCATTTATGCCGAAATTCTCAGTGTCGGCCACAGGGAATGTAAAAAATATTTGACATAAATTAATGTTCTTCGCATATAAACGATTGAGGTTTGTAAATAATTGTTTTGCTTGTACGTATACGTATATTGAAATCTTTGGCCAGGTCAGGTTAATTATACCTAGTATTAACAATATTTTTTAAGTATTAAAAGTTTATTATGACCGTTTATCCCATCCGGACCGTTGCCACGTAGTCAGGTTTGAGTCATCAACTACATGGTATCAATGAGTCTCGTAAGCCATTAAATAGCCGGCATTGCGGAATGCTGAAACGATGATCAGACGATCCTCAAAAAGAATACTTTAAATTTAATTTGATTGTACAGTCAAGTATCTGCGGTATTTCCAAACACACATACGTTCACGTACCTAGAACAATCGAATTCACCTTGTTCTATGGAAAGGCAATTACTGCATCATCATCATGCAGCGGAACACACCAACTAAGACCGCTTCACTACACAGCAGTGTACCGTAATCCAGAACGATTGTCACGCCATTGTTTCAATACAAAGCTGCGATTCATTGTCAAATGCTGTCAGGCTTATGGATGGTACACCACACACTTGGTTGCATAAGTGATTGGCAACATTGAGATTTACAAGGTTGGATTTGGTCGCGTTCAGCTATGAGACTAATTGCACATTGTACAGAAGGGTTGATTAATGTACAAACATGATTGAACCCAGTTGCATTGGGGAATACGATAGGAAAAAGTGTTACAAAAGTCTGGTGGTTAAATCAATTTATTAATTATTTTGTTGCTTTAGTAGTTATCTGATAGTTGATGTTGGCGTTTTTCAACGTATCTCCTGCAAAACTAGGGTAAAAAACGTTGTTTGGTAGATTGTTCTTCGCGACACAAAGGATTCGTTAAAAAAGCATAAAAAACACTGTGAGTAAGCACCCATCGGCAGTTGGATCCGTGGTTGATTGTTTGTTGATTAGTTTCGTGCCTATGCACGCGCTGAAAATGTCACTTTAATTGTTTGCAGCAAGTATTCGGACGTATTGTTGGTTTTTCTCGACCGAATTCACATTTTCTACGTTTAAAAAGCGGACAGGTGGAAATCGTTTTCACTAACCTGTACGCCACCGTTGCAAGGTATGGCATAGGTAGCACAGGTATCGAATGCATCCATACGATGGTAGTGAAATATGATGGTAAGAAATGTGTTCACACCAATCGACGTCACATTTTGCCAGCTGCGTCCCGGTACATTATGGTGATGAAATTGGAATGTACCGTGGTCGTCACCCTTCGCCGAGCAGAGTAAGATGGAACACGGCACAGCATTCCGTGCGGTTTGCAATTCTTCATCAAACAAGCCGCACACCCCGAATGGTTGTGCGCATTTGCATTCCACCGCATCACGAGCTGCAGTCTTTATGGTTTTTTTTTATGTGTGCTAATAGCGAGCGTTCATACTAGTTGAAAAATGTGTCCAACGGTTTTGGTGATGTTTGTTTTTTCCAGCCGCAAAAACTGAAAAAGAGCTAACATGTTTAAGTCTGTCTTTTAAACTTACGTCTTTAAGCCTATGCTTTGAAGAACAATACCCGAATTTAATGAGTCTGTGCACAGAATAATTATTATTTAACATTTTGTTTAAAAACTGGTCAACAGTATTTTGGCAAAAGATACGTCCCTTTTGTCTGATTAGCCGTAACTCGAAATGATTGCTGCGAAATCCCAATGTTCCGTGTGGTCGTGCATATTTACACAAACATGTTTAGTCAACAACCTCTGCTCTGTATTCCTTTTGCCCCATCTGTTATTACACAATGTGTGACAATAATGCTTGAACTATCTTTGAAAAGTTTGCTTTTATTGTGGTATACACTTCAATAATAATTTGAGTGGTTAAATCCTTGTTAAAGGCTTACCATTCAGAAATTTGTAAAATGAAAATGAAAGTGAACGAGAAGTTGCTTACTAGAGAAGATTTACGTAGGCCAAGGGTGGTAGGTGATTGTGAAACATGTAATCATATGTGTTAAAACTAACACTTAGTTTGGAATAGAAAGCTGGAATATAATAAAAGAGATATTTGATATCTTAACAGATATTACTATTATAGGCATAATATTTGACGGGACACAGATGAATGAGGCATTCATGAAAAAGTTTCCGTAGAATAAATTTTGTTTTGCGTAAAACGGATAAGGATTCCAGATTTTTAAACAGTTTCAATTTATATGGATTTGTGAAATTTTAGATGAAGAATTGGTAGTAATTACCAC
This sequence comes from Anopheles culicifacies, assembly GCA_000473375.1. Classification (NCBI taxonomy): domain Eukaryota; kingdom Metazoa; phylum Arthropoda; class Insecta; order Diptera; family Culicidae; genus Anopheles; species Anopheles culicifacies. The sequence goes on from KI423390.1 coordinate 20,814, forward strand.
TGTATGTTTACAAATATTTGTAAAACCTTCTAGCTTGAAGCCTAAATTACTGAAACGTGAATAAGACATTGGGGCCTATGATTCCTCAAGCTAGTTTTTTTATATGCGTTTTGACGTTTGGCGGCTTATTCGCTGCTAGCTTTCCATACAAACTGGCGAGAAAAATCAGCCGGTGTTTGCGAGTTAGAATATTTTCCTAATGCCAGTTTCGATCAGTTGCTCGACAAATGTCAAATAACACATTTTTCTAGCAGCTCTGACGCAGGT
>KI423391.1:4611-29258 GCA_000473375.1 Anopheles culicifacies
AAAAAAAAAGGTAGAAGCGCGCCTGAAACTCACAACAAAAGGAATGACTAGGATGCAGATAGTAAACGAGATAAATGAATGAGTTGGACCGAAGAGACCGCTTTTACTGGGCGGTGGGAAAGAGAGCACATTAGATCAGAATTTGTGGGTGCTGCTCAGCTGTTTTTGGAGGAAAACTCAAGAAAAAGAAACTAGCCCATAGAAAGCTCCACCCGCACACACACACACGCTGGAGCAACGAAAATAACACAATATCGGGCGAATAATACTGCCGTAAATCACGACATAAACCAATCGCTTAAAGCTTTCGAGATTTTATTTCCAGCGTGTATTTTTCCATCCTTCAGCCGTCTCTTGGTTGGGTTGGTCGATTTTTCCACTAAAGACGAAGCAGATTCCGCTGGAAAATGAAAAAGACGTACAGCTTTTCTTCGTGAAACGTTCACCGTGGTGTTTGGTGTTTTATGGGCGATTTATTTTTGGAATCTCGGCTACAGACCTTACTCAAAAACTATTAAAAATAATTCTTACCTGTTCAGGTTGACCTCACCTGTTGTCGTACGAACAGCAATCTATATTGTCCACAGTAAATTGTTTGCGATTTCCAGAAATAGCCATCGGACGTCACAGATTAAAGGAACGAGCTAAAAATGTATCAGTTTAAATCAAAAGAGGTTCTCTGATAATAAAGTTTCACATATAATGTCTTAAAAGCATGAAATACATACTCAATATGCTTCCAAAAACTTATATATGTATGTCGAAGGTTTCCTTTTTTTTAAAGAAATGAAAATTTTCCACAACGCCTTTTTCAAATTCTATCGTCTATTTCGAACATGATTTCTATTTCGAACTTCATACCTCCGCGCTTCGAAATAGATATCGGTCTCGCTCGCACGTGTTCGAACCGAACATTTTGACAGCTGATGCCATTGATATTGTTCTTCGTTATCGCGTTCATGAAAACGAAAACATTTTCACGACTGTCCGCTTTCTTGCTCCTTCGCTTTCGCGTGTTTTGCTGGTGAAAGTTTTGTGTTTCATTCGCATTCCTTTACAATTACTGTGAATAGATCCTTCATCAAATGAGGGAATCTGGGTAACGGCTTGTGATAACATTAGGATTTGTGTGTTTTGTTTGTTCGATGTAGATTAGTGCATTTGCTGTGATCGTGTCGCAAAGTGTAGGAAAACCTTGAACGAAAAGAACCATACGAAGGTGCTGTTGCGTGTGCATGTTCTTATCGCACCTTCATCCCTCGTGTCTCGTGAGCGTTGAGGCGGAAAACGTGACGTGTTTTTCCTGCTACATCCCCCCCCCCTAACATACACGGGCACGCGGCGCAACGCTAGTGTTGGAATGCAAGGTGCAGCACAGGTGCATTCGTCACTGATGCAACACCGCATCAACGCACGGGGAGTGTATGTGTGTCAGTGCAATCGAGTCATCGCCATCGTGCAAGTTGCTTCACAGTAGACGGGAATCGGTGGAATTGCCTTCATCCGGGTAGGCAAAGTCCAGAAGCACAGTGAACCCAAGAAAAAAAAAGTAACAACACGGGAATGACTGACTGAATGACCCTCCGAACCGCAACCGCCGTCGTACCGTGCCGTAGAGGAACACGATAATGATAAGCCGCACTGCGGACAGTCTCTGGAATTGTATTTGCTTTCAGTCGTGTGCCAGCCGTGCGTAGGGAAAGATTACACGCTCGTCATCATTCATCGTCATCTTCACAGACACGATGGAGCAACAACAGCAGCAGCAGCAGCACCAGGAACAGCAGGAGGAGGAAGCGGATTGTTCCATTCCATTGAACAGTGAGGACGCTACCAATACCACCACGACCGAGGAGCAACAGAGTTTGATGTTGTTTGATACACTAATCGATCTGTGCCGCAATAATATCAATTACTTCGAGCTCGATGAAACGGAAACCGGTTTACGGCTGCACGGCGCATTCGTGGGGCTGATCGATCACATCGAGATGGCCAAACCGCTGGTCCGAACGGTGCAGAGTTTCATGCACGAGTATGACTTCGATCCGAGCGTCCCGGGGAACGGGTTCCGTAGTTTTCTCGCCGTCACCGAGTGTTGTGTGAAAACAGCCCTCAAACTGGCCCGTTACGTGATGGAAAACCGAAGCACGATCCTGTTCCGTAAGGCACTGTACGTGAAGGAGGTCGAAGCATACAACCATCTGATGGCGAGTCTCTGCACCTGTCTGCAGCACGCGCAAACATTGCGCGAATGGACCCGCGAATCAGGTGATCTTTTCCCGGACGAATCGCACTCCGTGGAGGAACTGTTTGCCCGCGGTGGCATCATCAATCAGTACTGCTTCTATGGACGTTGTCTTGGGTTTCAGTTTTGCGACTCGATTAAACCCTTGCTGAAGTTCATATCGATCGGGATGGCGGGATTTTCCGAGGGTTACTACTCGGAGGGTGGTCGCATATCGAAAGCCACCAGTCTGATGTACACCAGCACCAAGTATATGCTCGATCCGGAACTGCGTGCCCGCCGTATCGTAAACATTTCGCAAAACTCCAACGTTGACTTCTGTAAAGCGTTTTGGTTTTTGGCCGAATCCGAGATGATGCACTCGCTGCCATCGTTCGTGGGCTTCAAGGTGAAGGTGAACCGGGTGATAACGATCCCACCGGAACCGATACAACTGAAACTGTGCAATGGTTTGGGAGAAAATCGCGAAAAGGAGGACATCTTCGTGGATATCCCCATACCGAAAAGTCATGGCGGGGCTGCCCCGATCAAGGCACGGCTTATATCGGCCGTCAAGCGGAAGGGCATGATTGGCGAGCGAAGTAACTCACAGCGCAGCACCATTTATCCCGCATCCCGTGGACTACTGTTCCACTGTCACGGTGGTGGCTTCGTAGCGCAGAGCTCCAAATCTCACGAGTCGTACCTGCGCGAATGGGCCGTCAATCTGAACGTGCCCATCCTCTCGATCGATTACAGCCTTGCACCGGAAGCTCCATTCCCGCGCGCACTGGAGGAAGTGTTTTACGCGTACTGTTGGGCGTTGCGTAACTGTGAGCTGCTGGGTACGACGGGAGAACGAATCATACTGGCGGGTGATTCGGCCGGCGCCAATCTTAATCTGGGCTGTGCGATGAAAGCAATCGAAATGGGAATCCGCCGTCCGGATGGAATCTTTCTCGCGTACTGTCCAGTACTGATCAGCTTCGTACCCAGCCCGGCACGGATGCTATGCCTGATGGATCCACTGCTTCCGTTCGGATTTATGATGCGCTGTCTGAAGGCATACGCTTGCCCCAGTTTGGAAGTGCTGGAAGAGAATCGCAAACGGCACGAACAGCGGCAAGCAATCGTAAATGCTGGACAGCAGATGCGCAACAATAATGTGCCTGTAATGGTGCCAACCAGTGATGGAAGGGAGGAACAGGACAAAACACCCGATCGGTCCGATTCCGGGGATGATAATTCGATGTGGGAACAGCTAAACAGTGCCAACACTGTACAGGTGAGCGTTCCTTATTCGGTTTGTTTATTTAAATTTAATTTTATATTACTCCAAACTGTGTCTTAGTCCCGCAACTTGCAAGATCCTCTTTTGGCCGACCTTTTAAAGAGGTCAGTTAAACCAACGATAATAGCGTACGGCGTACTAATCACAATGAATTCTTCCTGAAGCTTTGACCTACGCTTCCTGATAAGTCCTCTGCTATTGCTACCTCGCAAGAGGAAGGTTTTTAGCATTTGCACGCTAAAACACAACGCCATCCGAAGCTCGGACAAAGTTCCCATTATTCAATGCTGATAAGTTAGGTTGAATTGTGATTGAATCATCCCAGTTACGTTGGTTACGCGAAACGATGCTGAATCACTGGATGTTGCCCATTTGGACGCTATAGGTGACGTAAAATATCCTTCACCGGAAACGGAACGGGGCAATTTGCAGTTATTTTTGGCGTTACAACCGATGGCAAATGGAAATCAATAAGTTGTCCGCACTTGGGTGTGATGTAACACATTGGTTCTGTTACATCTGTTGCTTTAAGAAAAGAACCCTGCGCCATTCGTAATCAATTCGTTATCGCCTTCTTGTTGTCCTTGATTCTTGCATACTAAAAAAAACACACATTCGGGCAAGCTGAATGAGAATCTGTTTCTTGTGTTACAGCTCCAAAATCAGCATCTCAGCCCGGTAAGCGATACGGCTAGCGATACGCTGGCGCTGAAAAGTCAATCCCTCGGAAATACTATCGACATAATCAGCCCGGACGAGAGCAACACAATCACATCGCTGGAGGAAGACTCGCAGCCGATCACACTGCAGCAGGTCAACTTGAACACGGAACGCAGCAATGTGACCGTGGTGGATGATTTGGATATGGATATGCCGAGTGACATTAGCTCGGAGCAAAACACTAACCAGAACGTGTCGAACTTTATCAATAGGTTCGTTAGCATGTGATTGAAGGAAGCGGGAGCATGGAGCAACAAATGCACATTTACAATCTCTCCCCCCTTTCTAGCTACGTCCTCGACACGACCACCAATGCTGCGGGAGAGCTGGAACCGATCCTTCGCCCTGTATCTCGATCACAGTCGGAAGAAAACATTGTGCTGGATATCGGTAGGGAAGCGTTAAGCGTTCAGAATCTTCAGGAACGGTAAGCTGTTGGCTAAACCTATGAAGCTTCTTCAGGGACACTAAATTGTGTGTTTTTATTTGCAGTGTGACCACAGCTGCGAGTAACTTTGTGAGCAAGGTGTCCAACACGCTGACAAGCATAACGGCTTCGAAGCCTATCGCTGCCAGTGGTTCATCGAACGAGCTGCAAACGAATCTGGATGCACTGATCGCCCGCAGCCCTTCCGATGAGTTTATCTTTCACGTACCGAAGGATTCCCACCTATCGCCGTACTGGGCTACCGATGAAGTGTTGAGTCAATTTCCACCAACCAAGATTTTAGTGCGTATTTGTTTCGGCCCGTGAACCATGCGCTGATTTGTTGAGAATTGATTTAAACTATACTCTATTCCTCCACAGACCGTCGTACTGGATCCCTGTCTGGATGACTGTGTGATGTTTGCCAAAAGACTGAAGAGCTTAAACCGGTCCGTTTCGCTTGATATTTTACCCGGGTTGCCGCATGGATTCTTGAATTTTGCAACCGTAAGTACCTTTTTGTCGTTTCAAGCCCCAAAACGCACCTACTGAGCTTTCCCACCCCATTGCCTAGATCTCGAAAGAGGCACACGAAGGTTCGAAGCAGTGTGTGCAGCGCATTGCCGAGCTGCTGGAAATACCGACCGCGCTAGATGATCCGGGCACGAAGCAGGGCTGCTGTTAGCGCAAATGCTGGTAACGCTGCTGCCGTTGAACGCTTTACCGGTGGCGCGATGGCGCTCTGCTCCCGCCAAATTTGGAACAAACCAAAGAAAAAAAGATACCCAACCCCCCATATGCGAATCGTCCGGAGAACCCGGTAACGGAAGTGGACCCAAACAAAAAACAACGTAACTGTGAAGAAATGGGAATAATCAACTAATTCTACAACAACAAAACTATTAGCAGTAAATACAGCGTCGTCAAACGTCCTTTTTGAAGCATTGTAGCGAAAAAGAAAACAAAAACAGAAGCAAAACCAATTGGCCTTTGTATCCCGTTGCATTGATGTGTTTTACTCCGATGCAGGCTTTAGTATTGCACATTTTGCAATCCAGCACATGCCGCTAAATAACAACTAAAAACCAACCAACAAACAAACGCCGTCTGTACGTGGGGAAGGTGTGCGCGCCGAATTTATTATCTGCCTTGTCTTTTTGCGCTTAAGAATTTTTCGCTCGATCTACTCGATTTGCCGCTTTACCATTGATATTTACCAGTTTCGTAATAACTGTTTAGCGTAAAAGGGGCAGTAAGTTAATGGGAGATGCAAAGCAAAAGGAACCACCGAATCTGGTAGGCGAATTGGATAGGTTTACGAATACAGACATTTCTGTTTGCAAAACCGTTACTTCAGATTGCATTAGAATCTCGTTCTGTTGTTGCCGGTGGCAAGCATTAATTATAAAGGAAACGTTTCTCGGTGGCTATCAAGATTATATTGTCACAACAGCAAAAATAGCCCCCCGTAAAGTAATGTTAGCATGTTAGGATACAAAGTAAGCATAAGCTAACAAACTCACCCGTTATCTTGTTGTTACCACGTTGACAAGTTAGTAATCCAGCATACGATGCTGCTGTTACGCAAAAGGGCAGCCAGCACAATACAATAGTAGATCGGGACGAAAGGACGAGCCTGAACCGGAAACAGTCAATCATCCATCCCATTAGTTTGGTTTGCATACAATCACAAAAAAGAGGTTTTGTTACAAAGACTGGAATTTTTCCCCTGTTACCCGCGTACCTTTGCGCATATGAATGGAAATTACATTAAAACAATCACAATACTTTGCTCGTATGAGGCTATGGAAGGAAGGAAGTTCTACGTATACACCACCACACCCCCGGAAGATCGCGCCACTATAAAATAGTATTTTGTGCGATAGAGTACGTAAAAGTGATGTGTTATTATAATCTACTTCTAATTGAACAAATAATGGATCTTTTTTTCTTCTCTCTTAATACGATGTGTATTTCTACAGCTATTTTCCATTTTTATAAACCATTCGCGAGAAGGAGCATCACAGAGAAGAAGCAAAACATTGTTATTGAAAAAAAAAGAAAAGTCTCAATTTAAACGGATTGTAACGGAAAAGGTACCTACATTTTGTGCGAAATATATATATTTAATGTATTTTCTTAACGGCAAAAATGGTGGACTGTGTGCTTATTTGTTGGACAATTCCACAAGAAACACGATCATCAAGCAGACGATCATGCTTTTCCCAACGATCCCAGTAAGTGCAATCAAAATAGATGATCTATTTTCGGTGTATTCTACACAAAGGGAGACAGCAACGAGATAGAAGAACGGACAATCATTCGCTACGATCACTTACGTTAATCGTGATAAACTTTATTCGTCCTAGGTAAGGGAGATGTTTCGTGTTCACTTGGTGGTAGCGATACCGGGAGCCATACAGTTCGCGTTCGCGTACGTTACTATTTTGCTTAACTATTGATGAGTACTACAACAGAAACACAAACAAATTCGTTCACATAGTTGATGAGGGTGCGGGCAGGGCGTTTTATCCGACTAAGAACACATTCTTCATTCACAATATTTGCACAACTTTCGCCACGAAACACGAACAGGAATAGGAAAAAGCGGCGTGAGAACACTAAAAAAAAAAAACACTCAAAATACAATGTAACAAGACGCATGATTGGATGGGAGGAGGGTGGTTGTGATGGGTCGCATGATTCCCATTATCGTTGATCGCAGAAAGCAAAGATCATCAGCATCCTTGGATGTACAAGTTAACAAATAGAACGTATGCGCGCTATTCGAATAGCGTGACACTCATATATCATCGACCAGCGCGAAAGGACATTCCGTAGTACTGCCACACACACACACGCAAGGGGGCTTTACAGAATAATCTTTCTCCCGGGCGTAAATCCCATCGTATCCGTTTGCTTACGCGGCTGTTTGTAGGATACGGGTTTCTTTGTTTCTTCTCTCTTCTCTTTCGTAAACGGTGCGCGTAATGTTTCTCGAGGCACGGTTGCCTGGCAATTTATCGGTTCTTTTCCGCGGCAAGCGGCGTTTGTTGCGAGGTCGAGTTTTGAATGCTCGAATGATTGTTAACGTTTACATTGGCCGGTGCATCTTGTGCGGCACCACCAGCTCCCGATCCCTCGTGACTATCGCCATTAGCAACCTCATGATGATGATGATGGTGTTCGTCCGATTCCGAGCTGTGATGGTGGTGCGAGGGATTGCTATTGGCAGCCGCTGCCGCTACTTCCGCCTTTTTCGTAAGCGTTTTCTGCAGCACGTGCGCATCCGCCGGTTCGATCCGTTTGTAATAGTGTTGCTTTGTTTCCACTATTTCGAACCCGAACCGTTTGTAGAACTCGATCGCTCCCTTGTTGTTTACCTTCACGTGCAAGAATATGCTGTCGAAGTTACCGTCCCGTTCGACACAGTTCAGAATGTGCTGTACCATGACGGTGCCAATGCCAAGCCTCCGGTATGGGCTAAGACAGCCGAGCGTCATGATGTACAATCGACGCATATTTTCCGAGGTATCGATACGGGAACAGACGGCACCGACAACAACATCGTTGTAGTACGCCAGCTTAGCCAGCTCGCCCGATTCGAGCACGTCCAGGTAGAATTTATCATTGTACGACACCGGCAGTACGTTCGTGTTGATCTTCTTCAACTGCTTCAGATTGTGGTGCGTTACGTCGCCCAGTTCAATGTTGGCCCGTGCCGGAGCTTCACGAATTAGCCTGGGAAACACACAAAACACACATCAGAAATAGAACGACGAGTTCGCACCCACGATGATTGAGGTTAGAAGTAATGGAGCGGTCTAACCAGACCAAGAATTACGCGACCAATCTGCGTATTTACCGAGTCATTCTAGATCTTGCGCAAGGGACCGAACGAGAAGATCCGTGCAACAGACAACCGCACAATCCTGCAAGGGCACGATAATGAAGATTTAGAGCCAAGAATTGGCACGGACTTTTGCCTTTTTCTGTTATTTGCTCGGAACGATTAGCAAAAAGGCAAATTTTGGTGTCTGTCAAATTCCGTGACGTTTCTGCACAATCGTCAAAATGACAGCGTAATTATTAGCCTGTAGTTAAGCAAATTTTAATAAACACAGCAAAGAAATTAAATTTAATCGATTTTATTGCCGAAGAAGGTTGTTTTCTAATTATGACCTTTTGTTTTATTACAAGTTTAATTTTCTCTAAAATCAACTGTGCTTGCCGTTTGCAAATTGCACAAAAAAAACACGACTTCCCAACAGCCTGTGGTGCAGCTTAACTGCTAGCTAACAACTGTCATGTCTCTTTGTTATTCTGGTTCCTGCACCGAGACGGAGTACACTTTGTTTGTTTGGCAAATATTGAAAAGTCGTAATTACTATTCTCTATATTAGTTTAACCCAAAAGAAAGTGTCTCAATTGTGTAGAAAGTGTAAAACGAATCAAGTTTCACAATGGGAGCCGCTTTGGGAGTTGCCAATGTAAGTATGAGTAATCTCGCAACGGAGCCACTTTGCTTCCATATTGATTTTCCGTGTTTTTGCTGTCGGACCAAGGCCGAGCAAACAAAAAAGAAACAAAAAAGATCTGTTTATGGAAAAGTGGCGTATTGTCGTCCATAATTTGATTAGAGTTTCTGAACATAATCTGAACAAAAATATGAATCATCTGCTCGGTTTGCAACCGATTGCTGTTCTTATCTTTGGTGTCCACCGTAATACATTGTTTTTCTTCCTTTGTTTTTTAGCTGGCATGCTGTTTCACGGGAGCGGCCTGTTCGGTATGCTGTTCCCTTTGCCCGACATCGCTTAAGTCAAATTCGACCGCTACTCGGTTCATGTATGCACTGATGCTGGTCCTCGGGGCCATCGTGGGGGCCATCATGTTAGCACCGGGGCTGCAAAATTTCCTGCAGAAAGTACCATTCTGTGCGAACTCTTCGTCGTCCATCTCGAATCTAATACCGGGTGGTGAAGCTATCGATTGTAGCTCCGCCGTTGGCTATCTGGCTGTGTATCGTATCTGCTTCGCAATGGTTTGCTTCTTTGCCCTTTGGGCGGTAATGATGATGGGTGTGCGCTCGTCTAAGGACCCCCGGGCAGCGCTGCAGAACGGTTTCTGGGGTATTAAGTTCATTATCGTTATTGCCATTGCGATCGGTGCGTTCTTCATACCGGAGTCTGGTTTCGGTCCGGCCTGGATGTGGGTCGGTATGATTGGAGGATTCGCATTCATTTTGGTGCAGTTGGTTTACATAATTGATTTTGCACACAACTGGGCCGAAGCTTGGGTAAGCAACTACGAGGAAGAGGAATCACGTGGCTGGTTTGCGGCTCTTCTCTGCGCAACCAGCATACAGTACATACTGTCGTTGACCGGTGTTGTACTGCTGTTCGTCTACTACACCCAATCGGACGATTGCGCGCTGAACAAATTCTTCATCATATTCAATTTGATACTGTGCCTCGCCGTAAGCATCCTTTCGATCTCGCCCAACGTCCAAGAAATTCAGCCCAAGTCGGGACTGCTGCAGAGCTCGATGGTGACGCTTTACACGATCTATCTGACTTGGTCGGCTATCGCTAACAATCCGGATGCCGAATGTAACCCCGGATTCTTGGGTATAATTGGTGAAAAGTCCAACAAGGTACATTTCGACAAGACAAGCATCATCGGACTGATCATTTGGTTGCTGTGCATCCTCTACTCTTCCATGCGCTCGGCCAGCAACGTTTCACAGTTCTCCGATCCGGAAAAGCAAGGTAAGAAAGAGTAACTGAGACTGCTAGCAACTGCTTGTGTGGTTTTATTTTTGTTTTCCCTCACCACGCATAACCTTACACCCTAAGCTATTGCTTTTGGGAGCAGAAACAAGCTAACACCAAATTTCCATCTCTTCTATCTTTAATGCTTCTTTGTGGACGTTTCGCATTAACACGTTGAATGTGAACCTTGTCGTTTAAAATTGTTGGATAAATGGCACCGAATTTAACTAATCGATCAAGATCTTACAGCCACCCTTAGCGATGATGGCGGCAACCATGCTTCCAGTGGCAGTGAGGTACGAGACAATGAAGAGGAAGCCGTCGCATACAACTGGTCGCTGTTCCACGTTGTGTTCATAACGGCCACACTTTACGTGATGATGACTCTTACCAACTGGTATCAGTAAGTATTGATTGGAACCAAACTGAACAAGTGCATGCTTGTCTAAACGGCACTATTCCTTCTACTTTCTTAGACCAAACTCTTCGCTCGATACACTCAACGCAAATGCTGCTTCCATGTGGGTAAAGATGGTTTCCAGCTGGATGTGCGTTGCACTGTACGGATGGACCATGGTGGCCCCGCTGATACTTACCGATCGTGAATTCAACTAAAATAATCAATGTTGTACGCCAATTCCAAACTTCATTACTCGGCTAAAACTACCTTTTTAGTAGAAATTAAGAATTTGAGTTTTCTATGCATGAATTACATAAATGTGATATGAATAATCTTTTGTAAGCGAGGGAACGAACGATGATAGGAGGGAAGGCGTTATTGCGGTGCAAATTGTAGTAAAATGCGCGAAAAGGAGAATGCAGAACAAATCTTTCATCACACAATCTTTCAACTAACATTAATTCTGTATTTTTGTTTTTTGCAACAATTGGTTTGAAAGTTTTCCTTCATCAATGTACATGGCGTGTATGTACCGAAGCGCGCGAGTGTTTCTGAGTGTGTGTGTATTATACATTCATCGGACGATGCTACAACCCGGGGACAAACTAGCTATGAAGCTATGATGTAAACTTTAACCATCAATAAACTAGTGACTCGTTAAAAACCAAAGCGCTATCGTGTCCGCATGCTGCTGTCTATTTCTGTCTTCCTGCTGCCAGCTCGATCCGTTCGACCGTTTTCTCACGGCCAAGTATTTCCATCATTTCCGGTACGGATGGACCTTCCTGCAGTCCGCTCAATCCCGATCGTAATGCTTTCATAAGTTTTTCAAATGCAAGATGGTTCCGTTCGGCGAAAGCTTTGATAAATCGGCTGAGTTCCGATTTGTTAAACTCTGGTACGTCCGCTTCGGTTGCCAAGTTCTTTGCCAGTACAGCTAGAATATCTGCAATAAGCACAAGACAATTAGAAGACATTAAGGATATATAGGACGGATAAAGCATCATACCCGAATCGACGATTTTCTCCTTATTAGCTTTAGGCAACACCCACAGAAAGGCAAGTTTGCTTTTGATGAGATCTTGTAACGAATCTATCCGCGGTAGGGACCAACTCAACACGTCGCGCACGTGCTCTGGGCTTAGCTGGAGGTTTTTCACATCTTTGGAGAACTCTTTCCGAACCATCTCCGTCACTTCCCGGACGATCCGTTCGGCTGCTTCACTATCGTTTTCCAGCTTGTATCTGATTTCGGCCCGATTGAAGTGCTTCAACAGTTCCGGATTTAAACGACTAGAGTTGGCGTTAATTTTCTTCAGATCAAACTGGCGTATCAGATCGGTCAGTTGTGGTGCCTCAATTTCGAGTAGTTCCCTTCCGAACCCACCACCACTCTGGGTAATGTAGTTTAGCAGTGCCTGTGGAAAGACGCCATTGTTGCGATAGTGTTCCAGCTGTACATCACCTTGCCGTTTGCTTAGCTTCGATCCGTTCGGGTTCATGATCAGTGGCAGATGGGCGTACTGTGGCGGTCGCCAACCGAATGCGTGAAAGAGTTGTATATGTTTCGGGGTCGATATCTGCCATTCGACACCCCGCAGGACGTGCGTTATCCTCATGTAATGATCGTCGACCACGTTCGCAAAGTGGTACGTCGGATAACCGTCCGATTTGATGATGACGGGATCGCCTTCTTGTTGTGCTATGAAATATACGATCTTGCCGTAAATTAGATCATTAAATTCATCCCCTTTCGAGTCCAATCGGAAGCGAATGCAAAACTTATCATTCTTTGCTAACCGTTCCGCGATCTGGCCGGGCGTTAAATGACGGCATTTGTTATCGTACTTCGGTACCTGACGCAACCGAAGTGCTTCCTTGCGCAGCAGCTCTAACCGACGCTCGGTACAGAAGCAATAGTACGCTCGACCGTCTTCCATGATCTTTTTAACTTCCCGCTTGTAGATTTCATACCGTTGGCTTTGCGTGTATGGACCGTTCGGTCCTCCCTTGTATGGATCTTCGTCCGGCTCGATACCAGCCCATTTTAAATCGGCATACAGTTTATCCGCAGCACCTTCTACGAACCTTTCACGGTCCGTATCTTCGATGCGCAATACGAACTTTCCACCGTGGGCTTTTGCGTAAAGATAATTGTACAGTGCTGTTCTCAACCCTCCCAGGTGCAAATGTCCTAAAATAAGAGGCCCCTTTGTTAGTTTCCTTCTTTCAGCGAATACTGCAAGCACCCGTACCTGTTGGACTAGGAGCGAAACGAACTCGAACTTCCTGTTCATTGCTGTCCTTCCCACTGGTCGAAGGGTTCGGTGCTGCTCCACCAGATGGTTTATCACAATAAAATCGGATACATCCTATCGACGATGTTCTAAGAGCCGAATGCAACACTATTGGAAGACTTGTTTTCCACCACGAACCAGAAATTACGTTCATATCTGTATTACACGGTCATACCGTTGTCGGGTTTGAGGAATGGCGAAATACTTTGTTTTGATTCGCACTTTCTGAACTGACATTTCGTGAAATAAACAACAAACCAAGCTCTACATACAAAAGGTGTGTTGCTTTGGCAACCATTTGACAGTACGATGCTGTTGTTTTGCGGCCTGCAAAATGCAATGCAAATTTGTTTAAATTTGTTATTTGCCGCCAATTAGCTCAAGAAAAACCAGCTTCTGCTCTAGTCATTGTATTTTGATAAAACCACAGTTTTTATTTTGTAGCCCATTTTAATCTTTTTTATAAATTGTGAAAATTAAATTCTCCGTCTGATGACCATGTGGCCCACTACAGTGCGGCTGCCAAGCGAATGTCAAAATGCAAAAACGAGAAAACGCCGCTTTTGACTTGTATTTATTTGTTCGCAGCATATTTGCAAAAAAATAATAAGCGGCTTTCCGATATTTTAGTTATTTATTCACAAAACACCATCCAAGTGTTGTACGTGTGTTCTGCTGAAACGCCCCAAACCTCAGGCTAACAATGAAGGTTGCGCTAATGGTGGCAGAGAAGCCATCGCTAGCAGCATCGCTAGCGAACATTCTCAGCAACGGGAAGTGTTCGGTGCGAAAAGGTATAGCTACTAGGCGGTGTCCACCTGGTGCACAGAATGTTAAAAGTATGTACGATAGCATAATAACATACATTGGGTTCTATTCCGTCCGTAGGTTCGAACAATGCCTGCTCGGTACACGAATGGGTAGGTCAGTTCCGGGGCGAAACGATGCGCTTCAAAATGACGTCCGTGTGTGGCCACATAATGGGTCTGGAATTTGTCGGCAAGTACAACTCGTGGGATCGTGTCGATCCAGCCGAACTGTTCCACTGTCCGACCGAGAAGAAGGAATCCACACCCAAGCTACGCATGCCGTACTTTCTTGCCCAGGAAGCACGCGGTTGCGACTACCTCATACTGTGGCTCGATTGCGACAAGGAGGGTGAAAACATATGCTACGAAGTGATGGCGGCCGTGTCCGACGCGATACACAATGTGCATTCCAACCGGGTAACGTATCGCGCCAAGTTTTCCGCCATCACCGAGAAGGACATCAAATACGCGATGGACAATTTGATCCATCCGAATGAGAACGAAGCGAAATCTGTTGACGCCCGGCAAGAGCTCGATCTGCGCATTGGCTGTGCGTTCACCCGCTTTCAGACCAAGTTCTTCCAAGGCAAGTATGCGGATCTGGATGCATCGCTCATCTCGTACGGTCCGTGCCAAACGCCAACGCTTGGGTTTTGCGTACAGCGTCACGATGAAATACAAACGTTCAAGCCAGAATCGTTTTGGTACGTGCAGGTGTCCGTTGGCGAAAATCCAGAAATCAAACTGGAATGGCACCGTGTGCGAGTGTTCGAGAAAGAGATCGCGTGTATATATCTGAACAAGGTTAAAGACCACAAGGAGGCAGTGTAAGTGAAATGAGTGAGTTGGAACACTGTGGCAAGGATGAAATGTTTTTCATTATTTCCATATCTTAGCGTTGAAGCGGTCACTTCCAAGGAACAGGTCCGTGGGCGCCCTCAAGCCCTAAACACCGTTGAACTGATGCGCGCAGCCAGTGCAGGGCTAGGCATTGGGCCTCACACTGCAATGCAAATTGCCGAAGGGTACGTCTGGAAAATGGGACAACACATGTCCACATTGCACAATTAATCCTGTTCAATTTTCCCCTTCCAGATTGTACACACGAGGTTACATCAGCTACCCCCGTACGGAAACCACTCAGTATCCTACAAACTTTGACCTAAAGTAAGATAATTCATTATGCTCCTTCGCATCCCACTCTAATCGCAATTGCATCCTTCCCGTTCCAGTGGAGTCGTACGACTATTGCAACCTTCGTCAGAGTTTGGCGAGGAAGCGAAAGCGATCGCCCGCGATATGACCCATCCGCGCAAGGGTAACGATGTCGGTGACCATCCGCCCATAACACCGATGAAACTGGCCTCCCGCAACGAACTGGACGGTGATAGCTGGCGGGTGTACGATTACATCTGTCGCCACTTTCTCGGTACGGTTTCGCGCGATCTGAAGTATCGCACTCACACGACCAAGTTCCGGATCGGTGGGGAACGGTTTACGGCCACCACCAGTGCACTGATTGATCCCGGCTTTACCAAGGTAATGACGTGGCAAGCATTCGGCAAAAACGAGCTGGTACATCAGTTTGCGGTAAACGATAAGGTGAAGATAAGCGACGTTCGGTTGGTGGAAAGCCAAACCGGTCCGCCAGACTATCTGACCGAGTCGGAACTGATTTCGTTGATGGAAAAGCATGGCATCGGTACGGATGCTTCGATTCCGGTGCATATAAACAACATCTGCCAGCGTAATTACGTGACAATTGGAAGTGGCCGTACCCTAACGCCAACCAACCTTGGCATTGTGCTTGTACACGGATACCAAAAGGTGAGCTACATGGTGATCCCGATACACACCGGTAATGCTTAAAACATTAATTCTGTCCTTACACAGATCGATCCGGAGCTGGTTCTTCCGACGATGCGATCCGCCGTAGAACAGCAGTTGAATCTCATCGCACACGGTTCCGCCGACTTCCGGGCGGTGCTGAAGCATGCTGTCGAAATATTTCGCCTCAAGTTTCTGTACTTTGTGCAAAACATCAGCAACATGGACATACTGTTCGAATCCACCTTTTCGTCGCTCAGCTCGTCCGGCAAATCGCTGTCACGATGTGGCAAATGCCGACGATACATGAAGTATATCCAGTCCAAACCCGCCCGGCTGCATTGTCCGACGTGCGACGAAACGTACACGCTGCCGGTCAAGGGATCGATTCGTGTGTACCGCGAGCTTAAATGTCCACTCGATGATTTCGAGCTCGTGGCATGGACGAACGGTGCGATGGGAAAGGCGTACCCGCTCTGTCCGTACTGCTACAATCATCCACCGTTCAGGGACATGGTAAAGAACTCTGGCTGTAATAACTGTCCGCATCCGACGTGCGCCCATTCCCTCTCGTTGCTGGGTGTCTCGAGCTGCATGGAGTGTGAACGGGGCGTACTGGTGCTGGACAGTACGATGACCCCGAAAACGTGGCGCTTGGTGTGCAACGGTTTGTGCGATGTCATCGTCAATTGCTTCGCGGATGCAGTGAAAGTGACCGTAGAAGGTAGGCCGGCAGTTGAGATGGCAACGATTAGAGTGCCGCATAATCGAATGACCAATACGCTTTGCTACCGTTTTAGCCGAATCGTGTGAGGAATGTGGCGCCCAGCTGGTAACGGCCGTATACAAACAGGAAAAGTCTCCGTTCAAGGACGAGGTGACGGAGAAAAAGGGATGCATTTTTTGTTTCGCCGACTTTATGCCTCTGGTAAGCGATTGGATCGTACGGTATTGATATTGAACAAACACTAACGCGCACGAGTTTTTTTGGACAGGTTGAGAAGCACAAGGCGGTTGAGATGCGCCGAAATCATGCCGGTGGTCGCGGTGGACGGGGCCGAGGTTTTCGCGGCAGAGGTGGCAAGGGAGGCCGCGGACGTAACAAAGCGCCGAAGGATAAGATGACGCAACTGGCGAACTATTTCGTGTAGCTCGTTGCCATGCCATATTCGTAACAATGAAGTCCCGAATCCCGAACAACAATCAGCCAATCAGTCGTCAAGTCGAGAAACTGCATTTCAACTAAAACCTCCAACACCGGTACACCGAACCTGTGTGAATCGTGTTCTGATTTGAAAAGTCATGTATTTTGCAAAGCTTATAGTATTGCACCGGACAATTGAGGTGTGCGTGCGTTTTGAGTGCAAAACACAATCTCACACACAATCTTATTCCGAAAAAGAAATAATAAAATCTCTACAAAATGTTAACATTATTCGAACGTAGAGAGAGAATGGTGTGATGTTTCTTTTACGGATTTATTTAATTTTAGTATTTGTTTGTTTGTTTGATCGTGATTGCTTGTCATAAAAGTTTACTATTCAATACTTGCTCTTACGATATACACACTTGCAATAAGTAATACTTTCTAATACCACAGTGACAACGAACGTTTAACTTTCAAAAGAACTGCAGCAACGCGTCATTGTAAAGCTGCAAATGCTATTAGTATTCCACTGGCGTGTCATTCCCACCGCAAGCCAACCAAAGTTGATCGATCAACGTTGGAAGCGAACGTTTTACCGAGAGTCGATACAGAGAGGCGGTAAAGAAGTACGTTAGCCCGAGTTCATCATCCAGCTGATGGCGTACCAGTGCTTCCGTTTCGCGACGATTCAAGTACAACCGTCTCCCATCGTGGACAACGTGTCTTTGCGCCCTTCCACGCACGATATCCATCGACACCAGAATCGGATGGGCAGCATCACAGGTAACATTTCCAGTTCCGGGGGTGCAGAGAATAAATGCTTCCTTCGGTAAGACTCGTTCGATCGCTGCCAGCAAAAGCGGCGTATTTACGAACACACTTTCGTTGGCGAACAGTACGTACCGTGCGTTGGTCGCGACGGTTCCATGATGCTGCAGCCTTTTCAACCAACCAGCGAGTCTGTCCACTGTGATTGGACGTGATTTTGAGCTGATGTTCCCCGCATGCAGCACAAATCGATGCATCACACGACGATCCTCCCGGGCCCATGTACGTCGAATGGTACGTCGCAATGCGGAATTTTGCCTGGACGATCGAATGATCATCGCCACCAGTGGGCCATGGTTTTGTTCTGCTGAACCGTGCAATTCAGATGAAGCTCGCAGTGCACCTATTCGCTTCAACAGTTCACTATTGTCTCGATTAACGCCATCCTCCAGTCGGTGCGTTAGTTGCACCAAAGCTACCAACAACACCGAAACCGACACGAGTCCAATCACCAACGAGAACAGAGAGAACTTTTCAAACCAACCCATCAGTATTTACAGTAGAGGTAATAAAAAACATTGCTACGTGCGATCAGTACGAACGATCTGTATCGACACCGTACCGTTTCACGTTCGAGCTTCAACTAAACGGTTCACACGTATCGGGCGTGTTTGCATCCACGAGTATTAGTGACACTGAGGAATGCTTCAGTCAATAAAGATACGTGCGAAACAAAGAAGAAAAAAAAAGTAAGCATCGGCGCTTATCGCACCAAACAATGCCAATCTTCACCAATTATCCACCGAATCGTCGGCGGACACTTGTGATTAGCGATCATGTCTAGTGAGCCCGAAGGGCTTTTCCCAGTTTGGCATCATCGTGCTTTGATTACACATCATCGAGTATCATTAGTGTTGCTATGACAACGATATGGCGCTATTAGATGATCGATCGAAGAATTTTGCTATATTTGCTTCCTGTACTACAAATGTTCTTATTCACTTATCTATTTGCAATCGACTCGCAAAGGTACGTATTTGTTTTCTTTTTTTTGGAAATGTGTATAGAGATAAGAACACATATCGGACATGCTTTCTTTGTTCGTAACACATGCGATGCCGCCATACGAAAGGTAATTAACATGCCCATCAAATTGTATGAATTATAAGAAGTAAATTCTATTATCTCTGCGATATGTCTCCTAATCTGATAAGAACCGTGGGAAACCAGTGCGTTCATGCGAAACTAACTGTAACCAGTGAACGGAAAGAATTGCTAAAAACACATGTTTGGTAGGAAAAAGTTATAATCTTGTAAAGCGTAATATGTACATTAAAGTGTATGCTCATTGTAAAAAGGAATTCATTTCTTGTATTAAAACTATAGCACTTACACGATAGCATCACGTGTTTCATTCCAAATTTGAAATTAAAAACCGCAATAACCGCCATCACACAATCGTCGATTATGTGGTGAGCAAGGCACGCTCATTCTCATTCTCACTCATTTTTATCGTCTCTCAACAATTGTCCGCTCGCTCTACCAACGAGCGCCACGATGTCCCTTCTCGTTCTGGCAAATACATCGAACACCGAACAATGATTTGAACGAAAGTTTAACGAGCATTCAACGGCGATGATGACGGTGGACAGTGGACGAATATACAGTAATTTTATCCCAAAAAAATCGGTCAAACTTTTTGGGGATTACATTTAGTGCATTTGTATTACTTTCTAAAATGCGATTGCTGTTAAATAAATTTTTGGTGTACGTTGTTAAGAATTTTTGAGTATAGTGAACGTGTAATATTAATTCTTAACGATTGAAAAGAAACATTAATTTCCTCTTGGATTAAGTAATTTATTTTATCGTTTAACAAATATTGTTTCCACAATTTTATTGCAACAAAAAGCTCCTTTTGAAAATAACATTTTAAGAATAAAAAAATAATGTAGAAAATAAAATGTTTATGCCGGGCATTTAAATGCCCGTTACCCACTGTGTGGTGGCATTTCGCTATCCACCGAGACTGGCACTGCTCTGCTCTCTCTCTGGGCCGAGCATTTCATTCATTCATAAAGCAACCGCGCGCGGACGCTGTACGTGATCGTCGCTTCATCGCTCCTAAATGCCGGCGCGGCATTTCTGTCGTCCCACACACATACACAAACACAGGTGTGAAGTGAAGTGCGTTCTTTATGTTGTGTACGGGTAAGGCTTTCTTTTTCCACTTGGTGCAAGTACGGTGTATGCGTGTGTGTTCGTGTATAAATTTCCCTTTACAACACACCCCCCGACGATCGGCAGGGGGTTGGTTGGCTGTACGTACGTGTTGTGTTTGTTTGTCCCTACACATATCCTCTGGTGGTGCGTTACCTGTGTGTGATTTTAAGAGGCGCGGAGGTAAAGGTAAATGGCTTTGACCACTCGGTGTTCTAATGGGAAATGCATTTTTCGAAACCCGTGTGCCCCGTGGCTGTGCGTCTAAATTGCCAAAATAAACCCCCCGCTTGCTGCGATGTGGGTGTGCGTTGTATTGTGATCGAGCGCATGCGATACGGCTGAGAAGCGTTTATCAGTATGTTCTGCCAGTGGTGGGCCTGAAGATCGTGAAGATTTGCCACCCCATACCCGTACCAAACCGTGCTGCTTTCCGCTCATCAACCTGCAGCAGCACAAACCTGTTTCGGGATCCGATAAACATTTAAAGGTGAGTGAAATAATTTAATTTGCCTATACTTTTCCTTGGCCGCGGCCAACACACTGTGCTGGGCACACCATTTAAATATCAGCGCTAGAAGCACTTTGTAGTGTTGTTGTGGTTTTTTTTTTGTTTCGCTCCATGTTTTATTTTTGCGACCCTTTCTTCTGTGCGCGTATTTGGGCTAGTTGTTTTTCGTTGCATCCCATCCCGTTTTTATTCCGGTTTTGTGTGTTATTTTTTTTCTTCCAACCCCCCAAACAACGACGCAACATCAACTTTCGGACCTTTTTGGTGCGAGACAACCAAACCAGGCAACAAAAAAAACACCACCCAAAACGGCGATGAACGCAAGAAAATAATACACACAAAAACAAAACAACAAAGCAATCTCTCCTGCGCCGTCGTTTGCTTAGGAGGCTGGCCAACAACCAAGCCACACATAGAAGGAGAAACCAAAATCTTGCGGGTCTCGCCGTGAACCAAACACCGCGGCAAAGAGGAAGAGAACGAAATATCCCAGGTGAAGAAGAAAGCGCAAAACATCGGAAAACCTGTTTGGCTCCGCAGCACCACGCCGCACACTATTGCGTATGTGTGTGTGTGTATAAGTGTTGTGTTGAAGAACAGAAGCACCCCCCCGTCGAGTGGGGGTTAGGGGCGGCCCTGCCACACGCAGACGTGCTGGAACATGTTCTCGTTCGTCGCTGAGGTTTCAGCGTTGTGTTCCTTTTTTTTTATTGAACAAAAAAAAAATAAAATCATTATGCTTCGCCTGCCGGATCAAACAGATCGAATCTGATCGATCAATTGCTGGGCAAGCTTGCTCGCTGCTTGATCACATTCAACAGCCACATTTTCACATGCTCAGTGTTGTTTAAATGGTTAACATTGCGAGTTTAGAAATGCTTTTACTGTGTTTAGAAAAAAAAGAGATTAAAAAAAAATATAAAAATAACAAGTCCGTGTGGTTTATACATCTAACTTTGAGGATCAATGTAGAGTTGAATTTGATTATTTTTTTTTTTTTTTTGCAAACTATCATTTCATCCCCGATCGATCGTTTTGGAATGAATCTTGAAATGATCTTGATCTTGATCAGTTGATCTCTTAGCATTTTGTGTCTATTTCTAATGTTTTTCTCCAAAACAAGATATCTAGACCTATCACATTTTAAGAATCCTCAGTTCGAAAGCATTTGCCAAACTGAGGATATCAGAATAATCATTACCACAGATTGAGCCGTTTCTTCTTCGCCATCCCCAAGACTCAGAAGTAAGAACTCGTATTAGAATTAGAATCTTTTTCACTTTCAACATTGCACCGTTCAGGTCGTGCCCACCACTTGGGAGGGGTCGTACGATTGCGTTTGCGTTTCCTCGGGTTCGAATTTCCTCCGGTTGTGCTTCATGAACGGACGGATGCATTCAAGACAGACACGGCGCTCCAACAGCACGGTCGTGTCGTTGTCATCACCATCATCGTCGCCGTCGCCGTCTTCGTGACGTTGGCCACCCTGTTCGGTTCAACCGGTTTTATGTGCCCCGTACGTGGTGGATCACGAGGCGACGAAATGGTGGCGACGGCAGCAACGAACATAACAACACACTGAAGAGTAGAAGAAGAAGACGACGACGAAAAAAACACATAATAAAAATAAAATAAAAACTACGTAACAATGGACATGAATGTACGCGCGCGTGTGTGTGAGAGAGGGTTGAAAAAAGTGCAACTTTAGCACATCATCGATTCACGCACTTCGTTACCGCGGGTTTGTTGAAGTGAATCTCAAGACACAGGCACGGGCGGGTGCGTGGAATGGTCACCACGCTAGAAAGTCTATGGACGGGAAGTTGTGCTCCCGCGGTGGTGTGTTGCTCGTACTGCTGTCGGCCCAAAAGTTATCATGCCATCCATGCCACACGTACACAGATGCAGATGCCCGGATGGCAAAACGTGATCGGTGTCATCCTGCTGCCTCGCGATCGACGCTGGAAGTGGACTGGATGACCGCAAACCAAAAAAAAAAAATCACCCCCCCATTGTGAAAGTATAGGTATTTACGTATATTTACACACCCTATCGCTTATACGAGCAGGGGTGGTGTGTGATAAGATTGGACTCCATTTTATCCGCCATTTTTTATGCCGTTGCGCAAGGATTTTGTTTTTGTTATTGTTATGGTCCTGCTTTATAAAAGAAGCACAAAGCTAACTATTTATTCCTTGAAGTTCTCAATAGTACACGGTGTATTATCGCACTGCTGCTTGCATTGGTATGAGTGCATTAGGCTCTATCTATCGCGAAACCCTTCAATCGTTACGTACGTCATCCATTGAGAAGATGATGCACCTTTTCCTAAAAAACCACTTTAAGAGCTTTCTTATCAGAAGTGGAACGTTATCAAATCTTTGCAGTCAGCTGTCCAAACGTGTAATGGTTGTGTGTTGCAACAAGCACCACCACTCTAGTACACAGTACACAGTAACCTACCGGATAATCGGAACATGATCGATCGAGGGAAGAGGATAGCATGACAGATTCCAAGGCTCATGCTTACCATGTTAAACCTGTTCCTACTGTCAATAATTACACCGAACGCATAAAACATGATGAAGTTGATGCCACTTCCCAGCACGATTGCATTACGCCTGGTGTCATTCCGCTTCGCCGGTCTGGTCCGGGTGCGGGTCTTTTTACCGTTCGACTGTAACAACCCGCTTGGCATATCTCGTTTGATGTGACCGTTTTTTTTTCTTCGTCCGTGGATGGGAAGATGAGCGCGTGAACAGGTAGCGAGTCGAGTCGAGTGCAAACTTTACTCCAACAAGCAGCCAATCGACCAACTGTAAAGGGAAGGCTGTAAGGGTCGATGCCATGGCTTCGTTAGCACTTGGCGTGTTTACCGCCCGCTGGTTCCTGTGCAGGGAATGGTTTCTAAGCAACTAGGAAGCACTCTTTGGGGTTCTTGACGAAAACATTACCGAAAACTACGAACTGGCTATAAAGGCGATATCATATGCGGTAGCCACTTCACTCGAACTGATCTGGTGATCTGAAGAGCGTGATGTAGCATTCTTGTAGCACTCGCCGTAGCTCACATGCACATTATGCTACCATCGATGGCGTGTTCTGGTCAAGCCTGTTCTGTTCTTGCGTTTACGGCCCTTTTTCCCCGGAGAAGGGAGATAAAAGGGGGAGCATATTTTATGGTCTGTTCTTTGTTTTAAAGACTGCGAGATCGATGGTATGATCGCTGGCTGATGGTAGTGTTCAAGCACACCTCGATCGTTCGTTGTTCCCGGACACTGTACTTAGGGAACTTACAGAGTGAGATGAAGTAAACTTGAGGTAAAGCGCATTCTGGGATGGTAAAGAAGGCTATTTCCAGAGAAAACGAACCACATAGGGTAGGAGAGAATTTTCGAATATAGATAACACTAATCATGAGTACTCTCACAACAAGATCTTTCCTTCGAAACATGATCCAACATTAAAAATAATAATTTACCAAAAGGTTGAGTGAATATTTTGTTTTTTTTTCACAAAAACAAAACACATATTGTTAACTACACATAATACCATTCAATTATTGATGTAATAGGTTCACGTTCCGAGGACTGGGACCAAAAGGGGAAGATGCTTACAATTTATGCAAGACAGAACAACTACACCAACGAACCGTTCCCCACACCGAGAATTGTTTTGCTAACCGGTTTTTCATCTGCAAAAGATGATGTACTCCATTATGGACGATAACCAGTTCGGTGGTTTGGCCGTGCATTGCCATTGGTGTTGAGTTAATGAAGCATATCCGCCTGATCCAGTTCTGTGCTATCAGTTGTTGATGGAGTTGAAGACGCAAACAAACAAAGAAAGATGTTTCGGTTTCCATTTCATATTGTTTATTTGCCTCTTTGCTGAATGATAGTTGAATGTTTGTAATAATCGATAAGAACTATTTAAATTTAGCACACCACCACTCGAATAGGCGAAAAGATATCATAGCAAAATGCCCTCGATCGTCCTTCTGCTTCCTTTCACAGCCAATTGGGTATGATTTTAATCAAGAAGAAGTAGGGTTTCAATTGACCGCGATTGATTTTAACTGACTCGCAATCATATTTATTGTCATATGGCTGTTTGGCCTTGTTCTTGCGCAGGCTAAAATGGTAGTTGAACGTTCTCATTTCGTGTGTCTTATGAATTGTCTTACTGGTGGTGTGCAAGTAGTGTTGGGAAAATCCGTTCCCATGTGGAAT
>KI423392.1:23051-34591 GCA_000473375.1 Anopheles culicifacies
TCCCAGACAGCACAAAGTCACGTTTGCATCTGGTCAAACAACTAGTGCATCTACCTGCACGCAAGCTACTGTACGATTATCGACTAGGTTTTCTCCCAAAAAGGTCCCAAATCCAAAGGTCCATCCATGGTCAAAGCACTTCCGTTCTGCAATCTCCTGCAATCTGTCACCACACTAACCACGCACATGATGTCTTCTCTTTCTTTCTCTCCCCTCATCTCTCTCTCTCTCTCTTACTTCTGGTTTTAAGTTCTATATCTAACGCACAGGCACGGTATAGACGATTTTTATCGACACCACCATCATGATGGTTAGGTTCCAAAAGCTTTGGCCCAACCGTTGGACATTCCGGGAGTTCTCTCTTTCGTTCTCGACCATAAAACAATCCACCTGTACCGGATGAAATGTGCACCAAATTCGTTCGCCATCCCTCAGCAACGGCGTCGTCCTCGACAATTCCAAAGCAGATCCATTTATCTTGCCCTACAACGCAAGTCCTCACCGTAGCGCAACTAACGGTTTTACAAAACCTCCCACCGAACGGTGGAACAATTGTGCAACGAATAGCACAATGGTTGGATAGGCCAAAACCCAACAAACCACCCACAGGTACGATCGGCAGGATTTCGATGCACGACGGTACGACAGCATATGAGGCCTTGTTCCAAAACCACGAAAATATGCGGCTTAGTTTCACCTTCTTCCGATAGATTTTGATCGGCATTGGGCAGTTGGTTGGCAGGTTTTTTTCCCCCCTTCTGAAACATCGGTTGCATCAGGTGCTCAGCAATGGAACTGGTCGAACCAGGTTTAGCATTCAACGGGATACTACGGGGATGCTTCTTGTGGCCAGTGCCAGTTACCACGCCAAAGTGCTGTTTGTGTTTCCTCTCCAATCTGTGACACGTACGTTCGTGTTGGTTTTACGGTGTATCGCTCGGCCGTTTCGGTACAACGTTCGCAAACGTTTTATCACTCAACGACCGGTGGTTTTACATTGCTATTGATATGCAAATGCGTCGCAAATGTAGCCAACACCGGTGCCAAGTACGGTGCTGCTTCTTACCTTGGATTGGGATAGTCTGCCAATGTGCTGATAAGGCGACAGCGTTGCGTTTTGTTTATTTGCTCACTGCATCCATCAAGCTGATACTCAGCACACTCGGTGTCTAATGATGGGTGTATTTGTGTGAGTTTGAAAAATAATGAGAAACGATCCTTACTGATGCGAGAGGTACTGATGTTTAAGACTGCTTAACATAATTTATTTTATATCAACTCAAATCAAAATTTTGCTTTTATTGTTCCAAACCTTTCCAGCAATAATTGATTGCATAAGCAACGAGTTACAGCATGTAACAGCAAACAATAACTGGTGTCGAACTTGACAAGCATAATTTCAATTTCGATGACTGCTTTAACCGTTTCAGGCATGAATCTTTCATCTGCTTGCTTCAAAGTTGCTCATAAGCAACAGTTTCAAGCAACCGAAAGGGTACGGAAGTGCATGCCGACTAAACTTTCTCCCTGAACCAAAATTTCCGGAGAAATGAGAAGAGATAGTTTGTGTGTGTTTTGGTACGGTGCATGTTAGCAGATTGATCACTTTCCTGCACAAAGTTTCGAGGTTGATGTTTGGTGGCTCTTATGCGGTGAAACTTTATGCCTTGCACGAGCCGAATGCGACCAAAGCACGACACACAAGACGCATTTGCGACACACATCTTAATGTCAATAAATTTCGTCCTTTTAGTTAAAGATATTTCAGAGATTTACTGTCGGCAATAGATGGTACAGCAGTGCTTGTCATAACTATAAGGTTGCTTGTTTATGAAGTGTTCTAGGTAATTAATATATATTTTTCCGTTATATTCACAAGCATTTATCATAAATAAATACGGAAAATTAATTTTATTGGGTATGACATTCGCTCAGTTATTCAAATCAAATCAGAGTGCTTCAAGCTATGTGAATTTATTTTTGAATATTATTTAAAAATGTATGGGTTTATCCACCATCGTTGAAAACTGAACACTTTTTGGCATGAAAGGAAAATATGTTATGCAGTCCGTAACATAACTGTAGCAACTTTAAGTTGAAAAGATTGAGATCTTCGCATTTCAAACAATTAGATTAATAGAGGATTTTTTATAAAGTCTGTAGAAGTTTAAGAAGATCGATTTTCAATGTTCCATTATGGCTTCACACCTCACAATTTTCATATTTCTAATCTAGACAGTTTATACATTATCATATTAACATTTATTACTCTCAAACTTCTAACTCGAGAGATGCGCGTATAGTTATGTCACGTGCTGTAAATTAGGTTGAAGTTTTTAAGAAGGAGAAAAATGCTTACTTACGTCATATATGAACAGTACCAGAATTTTCTTTCGCTACTGGAAATTTTAATCTCAAATTCTCCTTCTTATGCCTTAGCATTTTTCCCCCTTTTTGCTACACGAATGTGCTGCAATCCAGTTGGAACTGTTATCGAATTTAACTCCAGCGACGGATTTCGGTCGTGAAATCGTCAAAAACTAGGTCACTAACGACTTCATCAAGCATGCTTCACTCGTACACGTCGCAACCGTGCAATGTGGTTAAAGAAATTAAGTTTAGTTGTTGTTTTTTTTTTTGCTAGGTTGTGCTGCTGTCTCGTCACCTAACGCTCTCGTTTAGCAGTTTTGTGTGAGTGTGTTCCTATGTGGTTCGATCGAAATGCACTACAGCTGGGATGGGACCGATCCAATCGAGCACATACCGTCCACTCGTGTGTGGGGAAAGGAGTATACCGCACAGTCGATTGATTGAGGTCAGTTGAGAAAGACGATTATTGATCGAATGCTAACGAGGTTGAGATGAGCCAGCGTAAAAGAGGATGATGGTAAACGTGCAAATGCTTCAGACTTGCAAGCGTAAACGTAAATATAAATTAGTTCTTACGTAAGCGAACTGTTTTGTTTTCCACGTGCTTAGCAGCTCAATTATACAACAAGAGATTGTTGAAAGATGTTTTTAAGTATTCTTCTCTTAAAAGTTGTAGTTTTAAAAGAGATAAAACATACTTTATGTGACAAATGCTATCGAATCATGAGTCAATTTTCACGAACTCCAAATCTATCAATACAAAACAAAAACTTTCACTCTGCAAAATTTCTATGTTTTCTTTGTATTAAATTGTGAATACAGGTAAAATAATGAGGAAATTAATAAAAAAATATTAAATTGTCCAGAAAAGACACTTGAAGCTACTCCTTCATTTCGATCAACTAATATGAAAATGCCCTATAGGTCGCTAGTAAGCTCCTTCAAGGTAAAAGAACAAGCTACCAGCTGCATCAAGTATTGTGATTTAATTCAAATATTTACGAACCTGTCACAGGCAACAAAAAAAAAAAGAAAAGGTTTACAGTTATGCATCAAAATTATTATCAACAAAGTCATTAACATTGTAAAAACGATTAGACAAATGTGCAAAGCAAGAAGAAAAAAACACACATCCATCACAAACCGAAGAACCATTGGTGCGCCAACGAATTATTGTCGCACGGTGGACGAAGAAAACTTTGTCTCAGCACTTGAAACATCAAAAGTCGATTCACCCCGGTCGCAACGATTGAAGCGACCAGTCCGTATGCATGTGGCAAAGGTGGCCAGGCTAGCGAGCACAAAAATATCAAAAATCGCTTGGAAGTGGAAAACATCGATCGCAAAGCACCGAAACCACCGCTTGGCTATGCTGTTTCGGTCGATTTTCGTTACCATTTTTTCGTTCGCTTTATGTTTCATTAAAATTCGATGAAAAACTGTTCTATTTGATTGGGTCGTAAACATTTGTTGGAAAAGTTATTTGAAGCACTGTTGAACAGACGATTCGATGGGTGGCATTCGGGGTGATGGAAATTTGTTTAGTTCTCGTTTTCTTCATCCACCACCATCACCAGCTGACACGTAATGGGGAAAAAAAGTTAACGTATCGTGTACAGAAGCTAGTGCGAGTTATGGTTCAAGTGCGATTATTGTACGCCACTTAAGTGTTATTGCATTTTGCTGTTTAAGTTGATCGTTTACAATCACTTAGCTTTTAATAAACAGAATCCGAGGATTGTTTTTACTTTTGTTTGAAATGTAACCATCCATTAAAATTATGACGCTTAGTAACAGTTTATCCATTTAGCGAAGTACGCAAATTGCTTAAACGTTCCCCGGAATACAAATCTTTAAACAATTTCAGAAGTAAATTTATCGATTTCAATTCCTCGTGACTTGTTCACTCTAACTTCACACCATTCTTGGCGGGACAAAAGCTTAGCGCTTGGAACATAAATTGGACCACTACCCGATACCAATCACGTTCGGTAATTTCTCGATTTATCACGTAACCACTTTTATGACATTTTTCTCACCCCCCCCAGCTGTGCTGTGTTGGCCCAACCAATCGTGGGGAGTTCATTAATTTCGGCTTCGGAACGCACTTTTTGCAATCGGGATCCTGCGCTGACCTCGTTAGTTCACTCATCTGCAAAACCCGGTGCTTCATTATCATGGGCGAGGTTCACCCGTTTGTCCGTACAACACAGCAAGACGTGGACGGTGGCCTTGCCTACGGAGCGCAATAAAATCTCAACCGGTATCTCGGCATCGCACCTCTGGACAGTTCTTGGCTTTCCTGACATTTTCTCGTGCGCCATACCGCGCGGGCGTTTTTGGCTGGACCAAACGGGGAAGCGTTAAAATTTATTGCCATTTTCCCATCTTTCCATCTGCCATCGACCGCCATTAGTTGGTTTGTTGCTCGGTTGGCCACATTCTGACACTATGCATGACAAAGGGGGTAGGAAAGTGGGATGGAAGAAGCGAGAAGAAGTTGGCGGACCATCGATACTGAGCGGCCATTATTTCTTGCCACCTTAAATCCACTAAACTGGCTCCACCGGAATGAACGGAATAAGTCAGACGGCTCGGAAAAGCAGGGATGATATAGCGATCAGGCTGCTTATCGTTAGCGAATGGTTTCCTTTTTACTGTCTTCCGACCCGTTGCCAATCGATCGGAAAACCTGGGATTCGTCCGCATTCGTCTTCCGGTACGCTTTGGTGGGCTAGTGAGTCGTCAAGATGATTAGTGACGACCTCCACCGCACATACCAACCATGAACCGCAAAAGATGGTCAATATTAGCTTTTCCGTTGCATATGTCTCCCATGCAACCGTTTGCCTAAAATCGGGCGGTGTGAATTAAGCAACGGGGAATGGTTAATAGTCCCGTTCGTCGGGACTGACTGATTTGTGTGAGTCATCCAAATAAACCTGTAGCTAGTGGGTAACTGTGTGGAAAGCTGCGATGCAATGTATGTTGGACTATTATAGTTCGTGTTTGCCAACGATCTTTGGTACGATGGTCCCGTGCGGTACAGCGATGTTTGCTTTTCACAGACCGTGTATTAAAGACCGCGCATGTTGTACTGAAGAACATGAGTCATGCCAAAGTGTGTAAGAATTTCTTAAACATTTTGTTTTATATTAAAATTTTTTAATCATTTAAAAATACTTCTATATATTAGGAGAAGTAGTAGAAAAAGTTTAATTGGAATGGAATGTATCATGTAATCAAATAATGTGTACTCAAAATAAACAATGAATGAACATTTTGTGAATATATTAAACTACAAACATTTAGAATTAATAAAAAATTTACAAAAGATATTTAATCTCAACTATGTTTAATCTGTGTAAAATCTGAACATTTGAATTCTACCATTTCTGAACTACCATTTCCTTAAAAAGTCAAAAATCAACAACAATTTTCTTCAACCAAATAGTTTTATCTTTTGTTATCCAATCTTTCTACACTAAATATATTTTTTCTACAAAAAATATGCAAAAACATAACTTATCCGAAATCTTCGATAGGTAATGTAACGAGGAACAGAAGACGGATTAAAAGTTCTAAGGATACAAAAAACAGGGAGCGAAAACGAATACGCTTTGTCTTCATGTTAAATCATCTCGTATTTCATTGCAAACATTGCTAACAAAAATATTCGATCTTGACAAATTTTGTTATTAAAAGTGTATTGAAAAAATCCTGAATTTGTCTCTTCCTATTTTTAAAATATTGCAAAAGTCTTTGAAAATACTGGAGCAAACAAAAATATGGCATAAACATGATTTTGAACTTAAAATAAGATCTCATTCCAAGAACGTACAATGTTTAGCATTACCCTCATAGCAAAATGACTAGTCTTTTCGTTTCGCCGAACCAACAAACAAAGATTATCCCCCTCCACTCTTCCTGCTTCCTCTCCACTCCTCCTGCACCCCTCCCTACTCCATTCAAATGACCCGTACAATAAGTGTATCGATCGACAATACTGCAATACAATAAATACTACAATCGTGAAAGTTCAATCCATTTGAAAGGGTAACGCACAAAGCAATAAAAGTCATAAAACAGAAAACAACTACGCCATCGAACGTTTTGCACCCGTAAGAAGCAAACGACCGGAAGAAGCTATAGCTTACGCCTCTGGCTAAGTAAAGTTTTTGGCAGCATGCCTTCCGGTGACAATAATTCAGCGAATTATTGTACCACAAAGCCATTTCGAGTCATATCATGTACCGCAGTGCAATCGCTCTCGGTCGATGGTGTACGAGCAGAGTGCTGTACGAGTTTTCGTTGTTAGCTGAAGATATAAAAATAAAACGAAATAATCAGATGATTATGAACATATCCGCATTTGCCGCTAGTTGAACAATAATTTTCTATAAAAGCTCATTCCGTATGAGTTTTTAAATACGGTTGAGAGGAAGAACCTAATTAACTTCTACAGGCTTTTCCCCACCATTCTCATAATATAAGTAATCACGAGAACGGAGCATTATCATGATGATTCTACGTTCTGTTTCCCCCGGCAAGGTGTACGCAAAGAGATTCTGATTATGTCTTCGGTTTCACGGGTTGCATCATTCACCACGATGATACGGTGTGCTATGTTTACGTGTATGTAATTTGTATTTGTGTGTGTAGTAAATTTTCACAAAACGCACATACAAACACTCACCCATATAAGTGAGTAGGATGTTGGTGGGAAAATGCACGCTCGGTATGCTGAAGCCAAGGGAAAATTGAATCAAATTAATTAATTTTGAAATTTATGTGCTCATGTAGCTCTGCCAAAACGGGACAAGGAAAAATACACCCATCCACACACATAAACTTCCGTGTGGCATTCTGTTTCTCCGGCCATCCAGCACCTTCCTTTCACCCATGCATGCATGGCTGTGGATTATGCTCACACACTCACTGTCTGGTTGATTCATACCGTTTCTCACTGAACGGAAATGGGTTTGCATCAGCTGAGCCTGCCTGAGTGCGTGGTTCCTGTTCTGGGGAGGGAACAGGGACGAAAAACCATCCCATACCAGGAAGTTGACACCCGAGGTGTCTTCAAAGGATTCCACTCGTCTTATTGCATGCATGAGCCAAAACCGTTCCAAAGCTCTGTCGCTAAGGGTTGCTTTTACTCTCTTTTCCTTTACTGGTGCTATTAGAGGACCATTTTACTCGGCGCTTCATAAGGGTGAGCTACTGAGCCCGGGAAACACTTGCTCTGGATTAACTTTTATCGCACATACGACACAACCCGCACTCGCCCACGGTCCACATGCTCTTTTCTCCCTCATTCCGCGCGTTGAATCAATTACGATAAATTACGTTACACTCATTTTCGTTCCGCGTTGGTAGTTTCTTTCCTTCGTTCGTTTTGTTTCTGTTTTCGTTTTTTTACACTAAGTTTGTTTGGGAAAGCTTTAACAACACTCTCCCGAATATTCATGTTGTGTTCCGCTCCGTTACAAGTTGCACTGCGTTGCGATTCGAACGGCAAGAACGGCTTAAACGTGGGCACAAATTTCCTCTTCAGTGAGATTCACGCATCCTCGTGGTGGTGGCCAAGCAGGGGCAATGGTACCGGTATGACATCATTTTTTATGGCACTGAACCCAAAACAGAATGATATAAATTACGCTTTAATGTCGTACCGATGTACGACATACATTATTGTGGCGGCGAGAGACATCACACTCATTACCGCGTAAGCTTTTGTTTATGTACTTAGTGAATTTCATTCGTTGTTTATGTTTTTTCAACATTATTACATTCAATTTGTATTTATTTCATCCATGCTTTTTGTTCTTTATTATTACCATCAACAACTAGGCGTCTCCATCGGTTGATGATACATTATTATCACAAACTACGGGGCGTCTCCATTTTTTGGGAAAAATGATTATTTTCAACAAGAAGCAAAACAAAAAAGATGATTTTGTCCTCGAACAAAAAGATAATAGTTACTGTTTAATTTAAAATCATTCTGTTTCAGGTTTAGTTTCAGGAAGTTATCTAGAGAATAATTACGTAGCTATTCCCCAGCACTATCGTTCTCTATCGCAGCGAAAAACAAATCCACAATAACGGTTGCATGTTTTGTTTGTTTCCGTTTTGGTGAATTATAACTTCTACACTTCCTTCGGACAACTCATCCCCAAAACCCGCTGGGAAAATGCACTGCCATTAACGGAATCGAAGGGAAGAACCGAAGAGTTCGCACCGGTCAGCACCGGTTTCGTTTCCCTCGCCCATAAAACATTTATTGCAACCAGACATTCTGTCTGTCAGTTGCTCAATTTTTAATCAGCTTACGTACTTCGAGCGGTACCGGAGTAGTTTTCATGTCGCCAGAGTACAACCCAGTATGATCAGGACGGTACCGTAGTGGACATGAAACAGACTAGACTGGAGCCATACCAACCCCACGCCCCAGCATTGGAAATCAATTCTTGCCATTGGTTTACCATTCAGGACCTACACATTGTACATCAATCAAACAGTTGATCGTCAGTCTGGCATCGTTGGTGATAATGGGGAGAAAAAAGGGAATAGAAGAAAGGGGATTGTATATCGTCATAACCAAATAGTTTCATAGATGGCTTGTACAAAACATAATCAATGTTCAATTTAAATTTGCAAAACGCTCTACCGATAGGTAAATCTAAACGTATACACCTTCAAACTTTTTCCAGTGCATGTGGCTCAGTTTAATTTTTGATCGTTTTCGACGGTGACCATTAAAATTTTGCTTTTATCTTTATATTATCTTTTTCTGCCGCGTTGCGTGCAATCAAAACAAAAGCGTTTACGATTCGTACGATACATTCCGCCAGCCTTGACATTCGACATTCGACGTTGATTGGCACCATAAGCCATAGCTGTGGGAACGGCACCGGTGTAAACCACCGTCAGTGATGGGACCAGGTTGTTAGGTTGCAGTTTAATTATTTATAATAGCATCGCTAACACCCCGGTCCCGGTAAGGGTGGAAGATACATCTAAAATGAATTTGCTGCAGTACTTTTGGCCAAACAATGGCTCCCTCGTAACAAAAGCACTGCTCGCGAACGAGCGCAATGACTCCAAAACCAAAAAAAAACTCCTAGCGAACGTTGGTCAAAGGGCCCGTAAAGAAGCTCGTAATGGCAAGATAAACAACACTCGGAAGAGATATAAATTTTCATCCTTGCGAGGCCCAGCAATGCGAAGGAAAGCACTATCAGCGGGCCGTGTAGCTGCCCCTTAACAGTTTCCGTGACACACGAACACGAAGAACCTACTCGAGAGAACACCAATAGGTGTGCCTCATTTCCGTTTGTTGTTTGAGTTTTACACGATGCGATTATCAGTGTACAAGTTTCATTATCCATCTCGAGGAGGGTTGTTCGTATTGGAGGGACGTCTTTTTCTTTCATTCTATCAGAAAACTTCTACAAACACTACAAAATGTTCTTTTGGACACGGTTCAATTGGCTGGCCTGCTCGAGGCAATCCTACTGAACTGAAGTACGGGAACCAATCGTTTCCATTTTACCCCGAAATTCATGTTTACAGCATTCTTATCACAACATCAGCTATCGAAATCGAAAAAGGGTCTGGCAAAAGGAAAGCGGCCAGTGAATATTACAGCCTTCACCAAAAAACCCTTCATGCCCGAAAGCCGGAGGGCTTTGGACGGTACGAGCGTTGGCATACGAAAGAAATCTCTTGCCAGAATCAAATCTCGGTACGCTGTTCTGTCTCAAGCCATCAAGCAATGATCTGTGTAAGCCTCTCCTGGTAAGCCATTTTGTTTGGGGAAAAACTCCATCCACTCTTCGGTTGGGTTTAACCCTGTGCAGACACTCACGCACGCACCTGAATGCACCTGAAAATTGAGAAAAATCTCTATCCACCCGGACTGGCAAGCAGCGCTCAGAACAAGGACGTCAGGAATCAATCCAACCCAACGCGATCACTCAGAGGAGGTGGTAAGCTTACGAGTGTTTTCTTGTGTAATCTTTTTGCTTTGATCTGTTTCTGCTCTTCTGCACCAAAACCCAACGGTTTGGCTCTTATCGGGCTAGATCCCACAAGAGCAGCCCACCAAAATCCTGCCAAGGGTATTGGAGAGTTTACGTTTTTCAACCATTCACCCTGAAGAGCTGATCTAAATTCCCTTTCAGAAGCGCGCTCGAGTGTGCTCGGACCGTTATTCTGACACTTTGGAGCGATTATCTCTAAACATTGGAATTATTTGCCTTGCAAGTGAGCAAAGCTAACGGTTATGTGTTCGGAAGCAGTGGAAGGTTTCCGGTGATTCACTGGAGGCAAACAAACAATAAAACATAAAACGATGGTTCTGGGATAAACCATATTTCAATCTATTTCGGAATCAAAGCTTTCCACAATACGCACTTGATGTCAATTGGCTCTAAACAAGCAGCTCAATTAATGCACATCATCAGCTTAAGGAACATTTCGAAAACTCCAACAATTCAACACCGTGTACAATCTTTTATCAAGCCATGCATTCATAATGCGCTAGTGTAGTCGACACATTAAATACGTTAATTGAGTTATGAGTAAATTAACGGAACCCATTCTAGCCAAGTCATTACCGACCCGACCGTACTAACCCGAGGTTGGGATTGTATTGGGAAACTTTGTGCTAAAACCCACATACCATACCAAAAACCCCGAGCTCAAAGGATGTGATTCATTACCGACGTGCCCGTCTGCTTGCTTCTTCCGCTGCGCTCATCCGTTGTCAAGGTAAGATCGTTGAAGGTAATCAGCATTCGCTCATGTTAAATTTACCGTGAAACTCATTGGTGCTGGTTCCATGCAGGGTGGTAGAGATTTGATGCTGCGCTCTTAAAGGCATCTGTAATGTTGACCTTCCGAAAATTTAGTTCATTTAGGGCGGTGGAGAGTTAAAAGGCTTTAAAGAAGAATGCTTCGAATACGAACCAAAGAAAGATTTGTTGTGCTGTAAATGTGGTAAAACAAGTAAATGTGAAGTCCTTCGTTGAAATTCACCAAAATTATTTAAAAATTAATCTAAAATTTAATGGAAACTTTGTTTCCGTGCGAGTTTTCCACTCTGAATGTCAAGAAACATGTCATGCAAACAAGATCTATGGGAGAGGTCACACGGAGGACCG